>MU788657.1:38536-54076 GCA_026770625.1 Nicotiana glauca
TTGTGGACGCCAGCTAGGCTACCTCGTGAGTCCCTGGACTGAAGACAGCTCCCGGGTAAAATCCTACTGCTGCTGTCCAAAAGCTGCTCCTGAATCTATGCAAAAAAATGCACAGAGTGTAGCATCAGCACAACCGACCCCATGTGCTGGTAAGTGCCTGGCCTAACCCCGGCGAAGTAGTGACGAGGCTAGACAGGACTACCAATCCAACTTGTGCAGTTCAACATATATATATGCAATAAAAGGAAACGAAATACCGAAACTAAACAGTTAAAAGGGAGGGAAACATGCTATGGGGGAGTACAATCCGAATGTAAAAGTCATCAACGTAATTAAGAAACAGGGCATAATAATAACTGTTAAAGAATAAGAATTTCAACAGTTGCACGACATCAACCTTCGTGCTTTTACTCTCGTCCTCACCCAAAGCAATCGAATAAAATGCACGGTATCACCCTTCGTACTTTCCCTCACATAGCTCTCATTTCATGGCACAGAATTACCCTTCGTGCTAATATAGTCAAATCAGAGCATAGAATGTCCCTTCGTGTATAAATAGTCAAAACATAGCACGGAATGACCCTTCATGCATAAATAGTCAAAACATAGCACGGAATGACCCTTCGTGCAAATATAATAAAAAATGGCACGGAATGACCCTTCGTGCATTATCACTCTTCCTCACCCAAACAGCAATCACAACCAAACAGGCGAGAGAAAAACAATAATAAGAAATGTCCCGGCAAGGTAAAACACAAGTAAACAACTAAATCCCGGCAAGGGAACAATAACAACAACTTTCACGTCCCGGCAAGGGAGATATTCAATATACTCAAACCATCTCGGCAAGGGATTAATCGCAACTCCTTCCAATACTTTCATTTCCTACTCAATAGTATTTTTATCATTCGAGCCAATGCTCCAAAGGATTAACATTTCATAATTTATCCTCAAACTCTTCACATTATGCAGAAATCATTAATTAGCTTGGAAGAGTTCCAAAATATACCAAAAACAAGTACAAACAAAGACCCATGGTCATGCTAGACTCCGGTGCACAGATACTCGTCACCATGCCTATACACCGCACTCGATCATTTAGCAAAAAGCAATTTATGATACTCTAATCCTATTACCTCAAGCCAAAGTTAGATCAAACACTTACCTCAAATGCTCCAAAAATCCACTCAACCCTCTAGAATAGCTTTACCCCTCGAATTCACCACAAAACCGCTCGAATCTAGTCACAAATTACTTGAATGTATCAACAAATGCTAATCGAATCAACTTAAATGCATAAAATGAATTTCCCAAAATTTTTACTCAAAAATTCCAAAAATGCCCCGGGCCCACGTGGTCAAAACCCGAAGTTTGAACCAAAACTCGGTCACCCGTTACCCCACGAGTTCATATCTATGATTTGTTTTGAAATCGGACCCCAAATGGAGGTCCAAATCCCCAAGTTTAAGAAAACCTAGGTTCTACCCTAAATCCCCATTTTTACCCATGAAAAACCTTGATTTTAAGATGAAAACATGATAAATGATGTTAAAGATTGAAGAAATTAAGTAAAAGTTGACTTACAAGTGATTTGGAGAAGAGGGAGTTCGTGAGAAATCGCCAATGGGTGTTTGGATTTTGAAAATATGAAAAAAATGAGCTTTAAAATCGTCTAAGTATGAAATGTGCAGGTGCAGATATCGCAATTGCGAAACTGGGTCCGCAATTGCGAAACCAACAGGCTTGGGATTTGCGAGAAATAAGTTCGCATTTGCGAACTATTGCCAGCCCAGGGGTTTTTGCATTTGCGACCTAGAACTTCGCATTTGCGAACAACCCCAGTTCCGCTTTTGCGAGGAAAAGATCGCATTTGTGATCCAAGCCCAGGTCGCCAGACTTCGCATTTGCGGCCAAAGTCTCGCATTTGCGAGACTCGCATTTGCGAGCTGCCTCTTCGCAATTGCGAAGATTACAGAAGCAACACACCAGATTTTTCCTAAGGCTAAAATACAACCTAACGCCTATCCAAAACTCATTCGAGCCCTCAGGGCTCCAAACCAAATATGCACACAACCTCAAAAACATCCTACGGACTTACTCGTGCAATCAAATCGCCAAAATAACATCATTATCAAAGAATCAAACCCCAAAACTCATGATTTTCATTTCAAAGTTCATCAACCTCTAACTTTAGATATTTAGGTCCAAAACAAGTCAAACGACGTCCAATTTCGACCAAATTTCACAGAAAGCGCTTAACACATATTTAAGACCTGTACCGGGCATCGGAACCAAAATACGAGCCCGGTACCTATATTTTCTAACACATTTTTATTTCCATTTTTCTTTAATAATTCCAGAAAATAATTTAACAGAAAAATTATTTTACTCGGGTTCTGGGCCTCGTATTTCGACTCCGTGCACATGCCCGAGTCCCATATTTTTCTATGGACCTCTCGGGACCGTCACATCACGGGTCCGGGTCCGTTTACCTAAATGTTGACCAAAGTCAACTATATCAATATTAATACCAAAATTCTTCAAATATTTCCACAGAATTCACATATTTTAACATGAAAATTTTTCGGCTTCGCGCCCGGACTGTGCACGCAAATTGAGGCAACTAAAAGCGAGGTTTCCAATGCCTCGGAAGTGCGGAAAAAGGGAGAAATACGGTGATGACCCTTTGGTTCGTCGCAGCTCCGATGTCCTTTACTCTTGATTTTTGATGCTTATTAGTTTAGTTGGCATTGGGGACAATGCCATCTACTATTTGTGGGGGTGCGCCCTACTTTTTATCCGGATGATTGTATATATTAGTTGACTTAGTTTATGTTTCTGTTGATTTTCTAATTGGTCTATATATAACTTTACATTTAGTTACTCTTATCGTACTTTTTAACTTCTCCTTGGTCTGTATATGATCACGCCCAACTTTAGTCCTAAAAAGGATAAGCGGTCGCTGCAAATATAATCCAGTCTAAAAGTTCGGAGTCGAATCCCACAGAGAACTAACGCTTAGCTGTATCTGTTTAATATCACTAAGAAGACAAGATTGAAAATAAATAAACAGCTGAAAACTAACTATGCTTGAATTGTAAAAAATGGAATAAAGGTCTAAGGTAATGGTTTCCCTCGTTGTTGATTTCCTTAGTTGTATGTTTCTTATAGCTGTGAGTTAGTTGCCTCTATCAATCATGAACTCTCTAGCTATCATAAACCTCTCTCAAGCAATTATGATAATTTACTAGACGCACTCTCTCAAGCTACACTAGCTCGATTCGCATTACAATTCACTTAGATCGCACCCGAGGTATCGTTATCTCGAATCCAACCTCTAAACCCTCGGTTATGACTCTCGCCTATACTCCGGGAGTGATGTTGTTCAAAAAACTACCTAAATATGCACACTCTCTCAAGCAGATACATAATAAATAGGAATGGCTAATTGAGGATCCTTTCAATTAACCAAAATCAAAATGTAGTTGAACAAATAGAGATTAACAACTGTCATGACCCAAACCCCGGTCGTGATGGCGCCCAATACCTTGTTAGGCAAGCCCGACCATTCGAACACTCTCAACCAGAAATACAAAGCCCCTTATCGGTCATTTGAATTTAAAACATCAGTTAAGCAAAATTTCAATCTGTGATAACCATAAAAACAGTGCGGAAACCACAATAATAGCAATACAGCCCCTATCAGATCTAGCGTCACGAGTCAGAGCCTCTAGATACAACTGAGCAACATCCTATACATATGAAATCTAGATACGGAACTAAAAGAAAGATAAGAGGAGAAATCGGGTCCTGCGGACACCAGGCACATACCTCGATGACTCCGACAGATGAACTAGGCAGCAGCAACAAACTCAGCTATGCCTCCGAGATCCCTGTATCTGCACACAAGGTGCAGGGAGTAAAGTGAGTGCCCCAACTCAGTGAGTAATGGAAATAAATAACAACGAAAAGTAAGAATTCTCGTAGAAACACTACACAATTTTATAACCAACGGTAAAGGCAGTAAACAACAGCTGAGCAGGGAAAACAGGTGAAAATCTCTTACAGTCCGACAAATTACCAACACTACTGCGGCGCGCAGCCCGATCCAATAATAATATATACTGCTGCAGCGCGCAGCCCGATCCAATAATAATATATATACTACTGCTACGGTGCGCATCCCGATCCAATAATAATAGTCTACTGCGCTCACTGGGGGTGTGTGTAGACTCCGGAGGGGCTCCTACAGCCCAAGCGCTATAATATTGCGGCGTGCAGTCCGATCCATATACTATATCACTGCGGCATGCAGTGCGATCCATATACTATATCACTGCGGCGTGCAGTCCGATCCATATAATATACTACTACGGCGTGCAGTCCGATCCATATAATATACTACTGCGGCGTGCAGTCCGATCCATATAATATACTACTGCGACGTGCAGTCCGATCGATATAATATACTACTATGGCGTGCAGTCCGATCTATATAATATACTACTGCGGCGTGCAGTCCGATCCTGTGTATATCAACTACCCTCACTATGGGGCCCTTGACCCCTCTCAGTCAATATAGACTTGGCCTCTCGGGCCCACTCAGCTAAGACAGGGTTTCCAACCCCAGGTATTCCTCATTTAGAGTGCAAATTGCTAAGACCGGTTCACATTATGTTTCACAGTTTAAGAATATGAATGAGAGTATGATTTCAACAGGTAAAGTGAGGTCAATTAGCCCAACATGCTCCCTAAGGGTCCTACAGATCGGCACAAGGCCCCAAACATGGCAACTAGCCCAAAATATACTGATACTAACTCAGTCTCAGTCAAAAGTACAGCAGAGTCATGAATCGGGATGGACCGAGTCCGAATCCCCAACAGTAACATCACCACGCTCGTCATGTAGCGCGTATCTCATCTCAACATAGCACTACATAGTGCAAGTACGGGGTTTCCAACCCTCAGTACATCATTTATAACCATTACTCACCTCAAGCCAGTTGAAATCCTAGCTCGCCTTGCGCTTCCCTCACAAATCAACCTCCTCGTGCGTAGAATCTGGCCAAAACCACAAGGAATACATTATGATAAGCTAATGGGACACAACCCAATTGAAAGAACTAGAAAAACACCCAAAAACACGAAGTTGGCAAAACCCAAGCCCCGGGCCCACATCTCGAAAAATTATAAAATTAACATCACCGGCTTCCTTATCTCGCCACGAGTTCATACATACCAAATTCACAAAAATCGGATTTCATTTGGCCCCTCAAATCACTAGCTTAAACTCTTCCAAGTTTCAAGCCCTAACCTCCATTTTTAGCCTTAATTCCCTTGGATTTTCCATGTTAATCCATGTTTTACACCATAACAACATAATCTAAGACCAAGAATCCATACCTGATGAAGACTCTCGAAACCCTCTTCAAAATCGCCCAAAAATTGCCTTAGTGCGAAGTCTAAAATGTTTGCTCTTTCAAAATTCGCGAAGAAGACTTAACTTATTATTCTGCCCAGATTTCCACTTCTGCGGTTCGAACTCCGCACCCGCGTTTACCGCTTTTGCGCCAATCCACCGCTTCTGCGGTTCAACTTAAGAGGTCCAAGACCGCTTCTACGGTAAAGTATCCACTCCTGCGGACCCGCTTCAGCGGCCAGGATTCCGCTTCTGCGGAACCTGCCCTGAGCACCATTTCTGCTTCTACGCTCCCATCGACCGCTTCTGCGATACCGCACTTGCGGTCCCAGAACCGCAGGTGCAAAAATATCAGAACCTGCAACCTTAAACATGCAACAAACTTCAAAACTCTCCGTTTAACCACCCGAATTCACCCCGAGGCCCCCGGGACCTCAACCAAAAGCACAAACATGATCTATTACCTTATTCAAACTTGCTCGAACCATCAAAATACTATCGAACCATCAAAATACTATCGTTAACATTAAAATCATCAAATTTCACCAAATCAAAGTCTAAGTTCTTCAAGAACTTCCGAAATGCATTTTCGATCAAAAACCCAACCAAACGATGTCCGAATGACCTGAAAATTTGCACACATATCCAAAATTACCTAACGAAACTACAGCAACTCTCGGAATTCCATTCCGACCCTCGGATCAAATTCTCACCCATCGACCGGAATTCGCCAAAATACTAACTTTGCCAATTCAAGCCTAATTCTACACTGGTCCTCCAAAATCAATTCTGTTCACGCTCCTAGGTCACAAATCATTCCCCGAAGCTAACCAAATCACTGAAAATCACATCCGAGCCCTATAACTCATTATTCAACGTTCGGTTGACTTTCTCAACTTAATCCTTCCTTAAAGAGACTAAGTGTCTCATTTCTTATCAAAACCATTCCAAATTAAGTCTCACACACCACATACCGATAATGAAATATGAAGAAGCAACAAACGGGAAAAATAGAGTAGCAACACGGGTCATCACATCCTCCCCAACTTAAACAATCGCTCGTCCTCGAGCGTACCCAGATTTGTACTAGAAGCAACCCAATGGTTGAATGACTTTACCAAGCATATATCCGGGGTGATCCCATGTCACCCTATCTCGCATAGGTCCGATCACACAACATAACTGAAATCTCACAATCCATCTAGATCATAAACCGTAGAACCCCATTGCACTTTCCGAAATCATACACAAGACCAGAACCTCACATCTACACTCCGAATAAGTCCGAACCAACTGTAATAGCTCATACCTGCAACCTCAGGTGAACTCATGTGATATACCCCACAACCCAAATACTCGAAACGATAACTTCTATCCATAGCAGTTGCCCACAACACCTGAATACCGGTAGGAACCTCTTATCGACTGAAATCTCATTACAACACTTTCTTATACTGCCCACGATACTGAAACACGCGATAAACCAAAACCATTTCTGAGGTCAACCATTTATGAAGCCACTTCCCCTCCGACAATTAACATAGCAATTCTCCGAGCCGAACCTCGATATTATCCTTCCAACAAGCTGAAATCAAATCCATTCGTATTCATCGATGACTCCCACGATCACCTCGAATCCAACACACCACTCTGGTGATATGACGCCTCACCACAGGCCTAAGGCACAACTAGCACAATCCACGCACTAGTGAAGGGCGGTCTGAACATACTCAAATTATGACAAATGGCTCAAACAACAGAACTGTAACTCAGACTACTCAGTACAATCACAACACAAGGATGGGACCCCGTCCCACATCATAGAAATAGAATACTTGAATCTACCCCGAAGGGCCTAATCTCCACGTAGCCTCGCTACAATGCGCGATCTTATCCAAACATTGTTACATATGAAACACCTCAAGTCGCTATACTCAAAATTGACAACCACGCACGATTGATATCTAGAACCCAAACAAATCATTATGCCCATGGTGAAGCAAGTAATATACACCATACGACCCTGAAAGGACATAAGCGAGGCGTCATTCACCGAGCAACACCCAATACGGACTTTTCTTGGAACCAGGAAACAAGGCATACAAGACAGCATTTGGAGAACTATTCCCATCATCACAGTATTGCGGCGTGCAACCCGATCCAAATAACATACCCGTGGTGGCGTGCCACCCGATCCACACATATCCATGGCGGCGTGCCACCCGATCCATACATATATCTCACATAAGGAGATGCACATCGAGCCAAATTTGCTCATTACAACAAAGTAACGAGTATCGGTCGTAAGCATACTGAGTGCACACAATATCTACATATACCGTTATAAGCTACAAAACTCAAGCACAACTGAGGTTTCCCCCTCAACTTCCACTATGAATCCCGATAGCGTCGCACCGTTTGTGCCCATAGTCCGTAAATCATAACGTCTCGCAATGTAGATATCAACTCATAGATCTCCCCAGATCGCTGATAAGCTCAACAACGATCGAGTCAACTTATCCCTTGACAATAAAATTCGGAGCCAACCAAGTCAACTCAAACTAGAACACTCCTCCGAAAGGTCCCTTAACGCCGGAACTGGCTCAATAATAGCAACCTCTGCACTGACATCCATCATGAGGGCTCAATTAGGAAAAGCAATCCTTTCCCAGTCGTCCGCTGGGTCTGTGAAAGATAGACCACTCCACAAGAACATAACCCAATGCACCTCGCCACTCAAACTGTGGCGTTTCCGGCATAGCCCATAACGCAATAGTCCAAAATTTAATCTAGCACTGAGACAACCAGTTTGCACTCTAACATCACCTCCAAAATATAACATACCAGCAACGAAAGATTCACTCGAGCCTCCAAATCCCAATACTCGCCACACGGTGCCGATACACACGATCCACCATTGCAAATAGCCCGAGTATGAGGACTTCCGCCCCCAATCCCACATAGCACACGAATCATCATACTTGATCCCAATTTTGCCGTCTGAACACATGCCACAGCTAGATATCCAATAATTCCATGATACATACTCAAAAATCTCCCTGAGCCACCAAGCCAACCCGAATATCACCAGTCGATCTAACAAGAAAGTGTCGCAACACCACTGAGGTACCATCACTTAATCACATTTCCCTTTTCTCTGAAATATATATACTCTCGTCGGATCACTTTCAAACAACCGTATCATTTTCCTTGATTATTTGAGGCTACCCACTGCCTAAGTGCTTTATGAATTTCCTTTCTGACCTGAACTGAAACTTATCTAATCACGAGCTTCCATAGATCTCATCTAGAAGAAAATCCTTACACATCTCATGCCTCTCATATTCGGAGAAGATTCACCTCTTCTACTACGGCAGCAATCAACATGAACTCTCCCAATTTCATTTGCACAAACTAAACTGCCATGACTGAATCCTTCTAACCAAATCACGCTAAGCAAGTCGTCAAAACCCCAGAGCATTGCTGTGAAATTACATGTGCTAACTCATTACCTCGAATACACACCAAGAATTAATCATACCCTTACCATGCCGATCCGGTCAGTTATCAAGCTACACCATTTATCTAAATTTCTTCTGATTCATCTTCAACTTGTTATTCCCCTTGCCGTAGTACCTCAATTCCTCAATCCAGGCTTACCACACGAGACTCAAGCATAATACCACACTGATAGGAGCCACAACCCGCTGACTACTCTCTCAAATGTTTCCAGAAACACCACATCCTAGAATACCTTACCCAGAAGAACTCTCAGTGAATCTAACTCTGTTTCATTTACTTTCCTGATGCGGATACATAAATTACCATAATTAACATAGAATACCACAAGTCTTGACATCTTCTAATAAATCTCAGTTCCTAACCCCATATACAACTTTAGAACTCTCAATTGACGTACGCAGACCCTTGAACCCATTAGAACCATTCTCGCAAGTCATTCACTCTTATTCAACCGCAATTTACCTGATCAAACAGACATAACCACCCATGCCTCCTTAGCACTCTGACCCCACAGGACATGATCTCATTCCGATACAACCAAACATCTTCCTTCTCTTCGCCCTAAGCATTCTTTACCAACAGCAGCTCAAGACATACTATTATTTTCTCCCATCTATGAAGCACCACATAACCTTCATCAAAATTTTTCTTTACTCGTGCCATCCTCAGCTCAATGCCTGCAACCCGAACTGATCCGCCAGCATACCTTGAAAAGGAACCAATATAGCACATAACCGTACAATCAGCTAATCAACAGCACCCTTCCCAACTTGGCTCGAAGCCATCTATTAGGACACATTTAATAACCCATAATACTTCTACTCTAATGATGCCACAATGAGGTTAAACTCAATCATCTACAAGTTTGTGAAAACACAGATCATCCAGTTCTGCAATCCTCTGCAAACCTCGCATCCATCCCTACATTAGCTGAGTCCACTCTCTGAAGTGACCCAAATTTTCCAATTACGACACGTACCCTTCAATTACACATAAGATCTTCTAACAATATACATAAGAATCATACCCCCTAAGAACACTCCGCAGGAGATAACCCACCTGCTTCGCCTCAATTTAGTATTTCAGCACACCTCCCACCATCATACACATAACACAACCATTTAGTCTTCCTGAGTCTGAACTCATATCGCCACACGTAATGTACTTCAATTCTCAACTAGGAGATACAAAAATATTCTTCATGTGCCCATAATTCAGACTACACATCAAGCCACAATAGGAATCGAATCACTTAACAGTCCATCTACTATCCTGCAGACTTCTTCGTCATTACCAAGTCATATAGAAATATTACACAGTACCAACATACTCATTACGTAGCTATCCAGCCGCCATTCCCATAATTAGGGATTATACTAAACATATAAGTTCATAACACCAGCTCACAAAATCAACACCTTGGTGCTCAAGCCATAAGCAAAGGTCCGACCTCAAGTCCTCCAGACAGGCCCAACATCAAACTCACGGAGATTACATCTCGCCCCCTCAATCGAGGAATCACAAGCCATCAAGGCACATATATTACTGAGCTTCACGTGCGCATACAGACGTGTGGAAGGGATTTCAAGAGTTATATCTCAAGTTAAATCAAGTACGCATGATAAGAATTCCAAGAAAGTGAAGTTTTCCTAAAGGTTCTGCAGCCTCTCGAGGATAAATACAGACGTCTCCATACCGATCCGTGAGACTCTACTAAACCTGCTCATGACTCGTGAGACCTAGTAGCCTAGGCTCTGACACTAACTTGTCACGACCCAAACCCCGGTCATGATGGAGCCCAACACCTTGTTAGGCAAGCCCGACCATTCGAACTCTCTCAACCCAAAATACAAAGCCCCTTATTGGTCATTTGAATTTAAAACATCAGTTAAGCAAAATTTCAATCTGTGATAAACATAAAAACAGTGCGAAAACCACAATAATAGCAATACAGCCCCTATCATATGAAAGTCTAGATGCGGAAGTAAAAGAAATATAAGAGGAGAAATCGGGTCCTGCGGACGCTAGGCAGCTACCTCGATGACTCCGACAGATGAACTAGGCAGCAACAACAAACTCAGCTATGCCTCCGGGATCTCTGTATCTGCACACAAGGTGCAGGGAGTAAAGTGAGTACCCCAACTCAGTGATTAATAGCAATAAATAACAACTGAAAGTAAGAATTCTCGTAGAAACATTACACAGTTCTATAACCAACAGTAAAGGCAGTAAACAACAGCTGAGCAGGGAAAACAGGTGAAAATATCCTACAGTCCGACAAATTACCAACACTATTGCGGCGCGCAGCCCAATCCAATAATAATATATACTGCTGCGGCACGCAGCCCGATCCAATAATAGCAGTCGACTGCACTCAATGGGGGTGTGTGCAGACTCCGGAGGGGCTCCTACACCCCAAGCACTATAATACTACGGTGTGCAATCCGATCCATATACTATATCACTGCGACGTGCAGTCCGATCCACATAATATACTACTACGGTGTGCAGTCCGATCCATATAATATACTACTGCGGCGTGCAGTCTGATCCATATAATATACTACTACGGCGTGCAGTCCGATCCATATAATATACTACTGCGACGTGCAGTCTGATCCATATAATATACTACTACGTCACGCAGCCCGATCCATATAATATACTACTGCGGCGTGCAGTCCGATCCGGTGTATATCAACTACCCTCACTATGGGGCCCTTGACCCCTCCCAGTCAATATAGACTTGGCCTCTCGGGCCCACTCAGCAAAGACAGTGTTTCCAACCCCAGGTATTCCTCATTTAGAGTGCAAATTGCTAAGACCAGTTCACATTATGTTTCACAGTTTAAGAATATGAATGAGAGTATGATTTCAACAGGTAAAGTGAGGTAAATTAGCCCAACATGCTTCCTAAGGGTCCTACAGGTCGGCACAAGGCCCCAAACATGGAAACTAGCCGAAAATATACTAATACTAACTCAGTCTCAGTCAAAAGTATAGCTGAGTCATGAATCGGGATGGACCGAGTCCGAATCCCCAACAGTAACATCACCACGCTCATCATGTAGCGCGTATCTCATCTCAACATAGCACTACATAGTGCAAGTACGGGGTTTCCAACACTCAGTACATCATTTATAACCATTACTCACCTCAAGCCGGCCGAAATCCTAGCTCGCCTTGCGCTTCCCTCGCAAATCAACCTCCTCGTGCGTAGAATCTGGCCAAAACCACAAGGAATACATTATGATAAGCTAATGGGACAAAACCCAATTGAAAGAACTCGAAAAACACCCAAAAACAGGAAGTTGGCAAAACCCAAGCCCCGGGTCCACGTCTCAAAAAATTATAAAATTAATATCACTAGCTTCCTTATCTCGTCACGAGTTCATACATACCAAATTCACAAAAATCGGAGTCCATTTGGCCCTTCAAATCACTAGTTTAAACTCTTCCAAGTTTCAAGCCCTAACCTCCATTTTTAGCCTTAATTCCCATGGATTTTCCATGTTAATCCATGTTTTTACACCATAACAACATAATCTAAGACCAAGAATCCATACCTGATGAAGATTCTCGAAACCCTCTTCAAAATCGCCCAAAAATCGCCTTAGTCTGAAGTCCAAAATGTTTGCTCTTTCAAAATTCGCGAAGAAGACTTAACTTATTATTCTGCCCAGATTTCCGCTTCTGCGGTTCGAACTCCGCACCCCCGGTTACCGCTTTTGCGCCCAATCAACCGCTTATGCGGTTCAACTTAAGAGGTCCAAGACCGATTCTGTGGCAAAGTATCCGCTCCTGCGGACCCGCTTCAGCGGCCAGGATTCCGCTTCTGCGGAACCTGCCCTAAGAGCCATTTCCGCTTCTGCGCTCCCATCGACCGCTTCTGCGATACCGCACCTGCGGTCCCAGAACCGCAGGTGCGAAAATACCAGAACCTGCAACCTTAAACATGCAACAAACTTCGAAACTCTCCGTTTAACCACCTGAATTCACCCCGAGGCCCCCGGGACCTCAACCAAAAGCACAAACATGATCTATTACCTTATTCAAACTTGCTCGAACCATCAAAATACTATCGTTAAAATCAAAATCATCAAATTTCACCAAATCAAAGCCTAAGTTCTTCAAGAACTTCCGAAATGCATTTTCGATCAAAAACCCAACCAAACGATGTCCGAATGACCTGAAAATTTGCACACATATCCAAAATCACCTAACGAAACTACAGCAACTCCGGATCAAATTCTCACCCATCGACCGAAATTTGCCAAAATACTAACTTTGCCAATTCAACCTAATTCTACACTGGTCCTCCAAAATCAATTACGATCACGCTCCTAGGTCACAAATCATTCCCCGAAGCTAACTAAATCACCGAAAATCACATCCGAGCCCTATAACTCATTAGTCAATGTTCGGTTGACTTTTCCAACTTAAGCCTTCCTTAAAGAGACTAAGTGTCTCATTTCTTATCAAAACCATTTCAAATCAACTCTCACACACCACATGCCGATAACGAAATATGAAGTAGCAACAAATGGGAAAAACAGAGCAGCAACACATGAGACGATGGGTCGGGTCATCACAACAACCAACTCAAAACTATATTAATATAACAACCAATTCATCCCCAACGGGTTTCATCCAAAACCTTAGATAACAAATTAGCTATTCATAATAGTATGTAAAACTACAATACTAAATGTCATAACAATAATGAAAAATAGGAAGAGGAAGGAAAAACTTGTTGAAGAATTTCCCGCCTTGCTCTTACTGTGTCTCTGCCTCCTTAGGTCAAATATGTGTCAAAAATAAGTCCAACCCCTCAAAAATATCATTTTTCCATGTATATATACCAAGTAGGGTCAGGCCCAAATAATTATACCTTCTTATATGCGAAAAAGGACAATATTTCACATCTGGACTGCCACGGCCGCGGCGTGGACCGCGGTGATGACCGCGGAAGGCACTGCCTCAAACCGCGGTGCAGACCGCGATAGCGACCGCGGTGAACTTTCTACCGCATTTTTCACCCTGTTCTGTTTGGAATTTGGGAAAACATAAACATGAAAGTTGTAGCTCTTTGAGTTAGATTTCCAACCATATATCGCGGAGCCCAAATGGAGTTCTGAGCAAATAGTTATGTCTATTTTACTAGACAGTGCGCAATATGCCTCCTCGAGTCTTCGTTCGTACTTAATTATCAAATTTGTCCCCCGAACCTGATCCCGGCTTAATTTCTTGAGCTCTTACTCAGGCTTCAAAGCTCCAAATCACTTAATTTCGTTCTATAACGTCTATATAGCTTGGAATCCCTCATACAAGGCATAAAATACACCGTTAGTGCAAGACACTAGGGATTAAAGCGCAAACTCAACTAAAGTGCAGTAAATTAGAGTGTAATAACTGACTAAAATATGAATTATAGCCTATCATCAACACCCCACACTTAAACTATTGCTCGTCCTTGAGCAATCAAATTACACTTTTTTTTATAAATACAACCTTTTTAAATAATTATCCTAACTCATCACACCAAGAATATTTAAAATAGACTAAGCTTAAAAGTGTAACATCTTCATCAAGATTTGACTCACAAGTACCACGTATTATTCACAACTCACCCACTTACGCTATCATAGAGGTCAATGACATTACCTTTCATTCATGAATCAAGTGCCCTCACACAACACAAGAGAGTAGTTCCACACAATAAAATTTAAGAATACTTAGGAACTCAAGATAGAAAGAATTCACTCACTCTCATAAATAACATTCATATGCCACAAAAGATGCACCATAAGCTTGCCCGTAGTGTACTACTCCACTAATAGAGCACATTCAATCTTGGATCAATTAGGACTTTATTTGGTTGTATTGTAGGCTACGGGACGGGTAGGATACATTTAGATATAAGAGTGACTACACCTCCCTAAGCACTTTAATACATACATTTTAACATTTAAACCCCATACTTATATCAAACCAAAACTCCACCTTCACATCAATGTATATTACCCTATTCTTTTTTAAGCAAACTTACATCAAGAGCCACCACTTATCAAGGAATTGTTTTTTCACAACAATCCAACAATTGTTTTTCCCAATTCAAGTAGCTCTTACTTTTTCAAAATAGATCACCTTTCTCCATATTTCATTAGTTCCACTCAAACGCCAAACCAACCACCCCACACTTTAACTTTTACATAGTTCATAATAATTCAAGTGCTCAAGAGAGGTGAAAAGGTTCAAATAGATGGTTAATTCAAACAAATGGGTAAGGCTTGTAATGTGGGTGCCAAAGAAAAAGGATTATAGGGTCAAAGAGGTTAACTATGACACATAACAATTAGGTGGGTAAAATATACATATCTGGCTCAACAAGAAAATGCCTATATCACTTCCAAGACTTAACAACACTACTTTTTCACTTTGCAAACACACAGGGCAAGTTCTAGGCATCAAATGCAATGCACTGAATAATGCAAAACCTTACACACACATGGCACATAACTCACTCAGGATTGGATTCATAGACACTCTAGTCAAAGCAGTTAAGCAAAGTTAAGATAATACAATTTAAGGTACTTCTA
>MU788657.1:55277-77163 GCA_026770625.1 Nicotiana glauca
AAAAATGCTTGGAGTGTGGACCAATGCGCTCAAACACATGAACTTTAGGATTTTCAACATCCTCAACATCAATGATACTAGAGTCAACAAAATTTGTATCCTCAATGTCCTTGGCTGACTCTAGTCTCACTTCTTCAACATTGACATCCTCAAATTGTAGTTGGCTAGGTTGATGGTATTCTACTCTGACCTCCCTAATTAACACCTCAAATTCCTGCTCTTCTTGGCTACTATCCTCAATATTGGCTTGTTGAGCATTAAAAGCTCCAACTACTTGACTCAATTGAGCCTCCAACTTGCGAATATTTGCCTCTTGCCTTTCTATGTGCAATTGTTTCTCATTGTTTTGTTTCAGAAGGCACTTTAGCATATCCTTGATCTCCTTCAAGTCTGCATTCCCATGTTCTTTGTTCCTATTAACTTCACAAGAAAAGGTAGGACCATCATAGTAAGGGGTTGGGAGAAAATAAGAAATATAAGTACAACCATGAAGTGACCATTTTTACCACCACACACATCACACACATTGTACAAATAAGATTGAGTTGGTGCACATAACTCGCTCTTAGGAACGTTTTGAAAATTTTGCCACGGGTGGTTTCCTTCACAATATGTATGGAGATCAATAGTAGAATTATCTATACCTAAATTCCCATAATTCCAAGATGCCATGTTTCTCAAATCGATAGTTATAAAAAAAATACAAAAAGAAACTAAAGAAAAAATAGAATTAAAGTTCAAACTCATAACCTAGCAATATATACAGCTACAACTACACCGTTAATTCCCCGGCAACGGCGCCAAAATTTGATCACGCCCAACTCTAGTCCTAAAAAGGATAAGCGGTCACTGCAAATATAATCTGGTCTAAAAGTCCGAAGTCAAATCCCATAGAGATCTAAGGCTTAGCTGTATCTGTTTAATATCACTAAGAAGACAAGATTGAAAATAAATAAATAGCTGAAAACTAACTATGCTTGAATTGTAAAAAAATGGAATAAAGGTCTAAGGTAATGGTTTCCCCCGTTGTTGATTTCCTTAGTTGTATGTTTCTTATAGCTGTGATTTAGTTGCCTCTATCAATCATGAACTCTCCAGCTATCATAAATCTCTCTCAAGAAATTATGATAATTTACTAGACACACTCTCTCAAGCTACGCTAGCTCGATTCGCAGATCGCAGCCGAGGTATCGTTATCTCTAATCAATACTCTAAACCCTCGGTTATGACTCTCCCCTATACTTCGGGAGTGATGTTGTTAAAACAACTACCTAAATATGCACTCTCTCTTAAGCAGATATATAATAAATAGGAACGGCTAATTGAGGATCCTTTCAATTAACCAAAATCAAAACGTAGTTGAACAAATAGATATTAACAACCAACTCAAAACTACATTAATATAACAACCAATTCATCCCCAACAGGTTTTATCCAAAACCTTAGATAACAAATTAGCTATTCATAATAGTATGTAAAACTACAATAATAAAAGTCATAACAACAACAAAAAAAAGGAAGAGGAAGGAAAAACTTATTGAAGAATTCTCTGCCTTGCTCTTATTGTGTCTTTGCCTCCTTAGGGCAAATATGTGTCAAAAATATGTCCAACCCCTCAAAAATACCATTTTTCCTGGGCCCAAATAATTATACCGTCTCCTATGCGAAAAAGAACAATATTTCACGTCTGGACTGCCGCGACGACGACGTGGACCGCGATGATGACCGCGGAAGGCACTGCCTCAAACCGCGGCGCGGACCGCGGTGATGACCGTGGTGAACTTTCTACCGCATGTTTTACCCCGTTCCATTTGGAATTTGGGAAAATGTAAAACATGAAAGATGTAGACCTTTGAGCTATATTTCCAACTATATATTGTGGAGACCAAATGGAGTCCTTAGCAAAAATTTATGTCTATTTTACTAGACAGTGCGCAATATGCCTTCTCGAGTCTTCGTTCGTACTTAATTATCAAATTTGACCCCCGAACCCGATCCAAGCTTAATTCTTTGAGCTCTTACTCAGACTTCAAAACTCTAAATCACTTAATTTCATTCTATAACATCTATATATCTCGGAATCACTCCTACAAGGCATAAAACACATCGTTAGTGCAAAACACTAGCGATTCAAGCGCAAAATCAACTAAAGTGCAGTAAATTAGAGTGTAATAACCGACTAAAATATGTAATTATAGCCTAAAATTAGTATATAAAGTTACATTTTTGTATATATTCGTCCCCCGTTGTATATTCTAATCCCATATTGTAAATATTCATTCTATTTTCTATTTTCATACAAATTTTTCATTTTTAACTTAGTAGATAGGCTCGCAGGCTTTTTGTCTCATTTTTGTCACTTTCAATAAGCCCTTGGTTTTCTTAATGCCACGGTTCTTTCCAAGGGTAGAGTATTGTGTGAACTGGGTGGCTCTTCTCGATGATGGATGGCGTGACAACCTTCTTAAGGGTTTGAGTCCATTTTTTATTTTTTTTTTGTTTTTAGTAGTTTATAGTTAAGGGTACCTCAAGCATAGCTTCACTTGGGCCTAACACATTTGCCTTTGATCCCATGGTCAAAGACAAGTGGTTGTGTTTAGGATGGTGAAAGTAGTGACCTTGAGACTCTTGTGTTGACCAAACAAACATCATGTGGTCTTTCGGGACTACTGTGTGCTCAATCATGTCTAAGGTTGTTGTGGGCCCTCGACTCTATGTCTTTAGCAATCCTTAAGTGTGTGTGGTGAGAAATTGAATTTTGACTCCAAGTCCCGAGCCAATGGTCTAGAACTTTCCTTGAATGTTTGTTGAGGAAAATTTTTGAGTGAAATTCGACTTGAGAAGTGATTATAGGCTCTCCTTGATCCAAATGATATGTTGAACAATTCCATAGCCTACCAATGAGATAATCCGTAGCTAACCCTTTTGAGCCTTAAAACCTTTTTCTTTCAAGAACCAATGCTACAAGCTTATACCCGTTCTAAATTCTACCCTCTTTTGGCACCCAAATCTTCCCTTGAGTAATGGAAAAGTCTAAGTTTGGGGGGAGAGACAAGAAAGGAAACAAAGTGATAAAAGGTACAAAATCAAAAGAAAAGGAAGGCAATGAAAAAGAAAGAGAATAAAAAGACAAAGAAAGCCCAATGTAAAACAAGAATAAAAAGGGATTCAAGGAAAACAAAAGTGAAAAAGGTGTGGAAAAAGTATAAAAAGGAGAAACATTTTGAATTGAATAAGAAAGAGTGACAATGTATCTCTCTAACCCCTAGAAAGGAAGTGAAATACTCAAAAGAGTCAAGAAAAGTGTGCCAAAATGAATCAAAAGAAGTGCTTAAGGGAAGATGGAACCCATATAGACCAACAAATTTTCCTACCCTCAATCAAAAGCCTTCGCATTGACTCTACAAAAGCCCTATATAATCTTGAGTTGGATGACGCTCGCATTAGTGGATTCTTACATGAGGGTCAAGCATATGGTACTTAGAGTCGGACTTGTGACCTTTCCTTGAGAGAGATGAGTGAACTCCTATTAACCTCAGTTTGTGTGCTTATAGTCTAAAGGTGAGGTTTGCTTAGGGAGAGATGAGGATGTATGAGTTTGGGTTCCACAACGACCAAAGCAATCAAGAGAGTTCTTTGATGTAATGAGTCAATTCTTGATGCTCTTGTGTCACACTTGATCCATAGTTTTCAAGGTTTGAATGTTGTTAATGATCCATTTGTATTAAGGGCAATTGTTAGTCCCAATTGATACTTGTTGAGGTTACTTTAGGATAGCTAGAATTACTTGGATTGTCCTTTAAGGGGTGGGTCTTATTTTGTTTGCTTGAGGGCAAGCAGAGGTTTAAGTTTGGGGGAGTTGATAAGTAGGGAATTTAACATGTTTTATGCCCCTACTTGCCTATGCTTTGATCATATATTCATACAAAATAGTCCTAAAAGGCTCACAGGTTGTGCTTGTTTGCAGGTTTGATCAACAAAGTGACAAAATGTCAAATATCGGCTCAAAAAGGAGTGAAACCTGCTCAAGTATCAAAGACCAAGAAATCTAAGGGAAGAAGGCCTAGTGTGAACCGTGCAAAGTGGTATGCTGCCGCACTAGGAGATTCAGAGAGTTGGCAAACTGGGCTCAAGGGCAATGCCGCTGTGGTACATATCTCGCGGTCCGCGGTCCGTGGTCAGGGTTCCACGGCCGCACTACTCTTTTGTGTGGTCCGCGGTCAAGAGATTCAGAGAGCTATAATTTTGCCAAGACAATGTCATGCGGTCCGCGGTCATTATTGTGCAGACTGCGCCAATTCCCTCTGCGGTCGCTATCCATTCTACGCGGTCCGCGGAGTCCAAGTTCAGAGAATCCAAGTTGAAGTCAAGGAGCCCAATGCGGCCGCGGTCCATTTAGTGCGGCCCACACTGACCCTGCAGGGGTATTTTTGTCCAGTTTTTCTAGCCTAGTATAAATAGAACATTTTACCATTTTTAGGTCATCTGTTATTTCCAGGACAGTGTTGCGCTTGTGAGAACAACTTTTGTAGCCATTTTTGGCATCTTAACTTCAATCTAACGATAGATTCTTGCAATTTAATTTAGTATTTAGTTATTATGTCTTGTTATTCATCTATTTCTTCATTTTCTTATTCAAGCATGAGTAGCTAAACCCATTAGCTAGGGTTGTGGCTCAACCCTGTGTGGGTAATTGATGGGTGTTGCCATCTAGAGTTAGATTGACTATAGGTGTTTGTTTGCTATTTGGATTGATTTTATGTTTTAATCTTTAAATTGGTAGCTGCAAACACTAATTTGTGTTTTGTGGGTTTAACTCTTCTTGAGAAAGAGAGTCTATGACCCTAAAATTGACCCAACAAGGAATTGGGATGGACTCATAAGAAATGATAGTCCCAATTAACGAGTTAAACCTCGAGAGAGTAATCACCTTACTCGAACCCTAGTTGCTTGATCTAATTTGCCTACCTATTTGGTCTCGAGAGAGTCAATTGGGAAAAATCACTCTCTCTACAGAGAGTTGTGAGAATGGGTAAAATTGGGCAACGGTTATAGAATAAGCCCCAATTATGTCAATCGAACCTTAGTGACATCTACCTGTCAATTAGCCACCTAGGTGATGCCATGACCCTAGTGCCTTTCTTCCCATTAGATATAACTTTAGCAATCATCTCGTAGCATAATTTAGCTTAAATTAGTAGTTTGATAATAGTAGTTTATAGTTTTAAAAAACCAAAAATGAAGAGAAGATCATCTAAGAGAATACACACAACTCTATCCTAAGTAGATACCTAAATTCTCTTCTAGCTCTCTGAGGATTCGATCCCGACCCTCATATCGGGTAAAAGCTATTCCGACCCTCTTCTCCTACTCTTTAGTAGCGTGGATTTGGCTGCGATCACACCTCCATGCTCGAATCTGCCCGTTTTTTTGCACCTGAGTGATGGACCTGGTTCATCATGAGTTCCTTTGTCAGTCTTCAAACTAATCCTTTGTCAGTCTTCAAAACTAACCTTTACTTGGGCTAACAAATTCCTCCTTTTTGATGATGACAAACTCTATGCTTTTCATGAGCATAGGCCTTGCCATAACTCAGCTTTAACATCAAATTAATGTTAGAAACATTTTTCCTTTTTATCACTTATCATCAAGGACCAGGTACATTAGGTTATAAACGTTACTGTCAAAGTGTAAACATCACTTGTTTAAAGCACAACCTTTTTCCCCCTTTTGGCATCATCAAAAAGTTGCATAGAAATATGAGATAACCAGATTTTAAAACTTACTCATGGCCACTGGGGCTACTTCAAATGAAATCATGAATTAATAAACATAGATCAAGCTAAGAATTTTAACCATCAAAGAAATATAAACAAACAGTTAGAGCAAAAACATTGAATTTCATTGATGATTGATAAGATTCTACCACAAAGCATAAGAAGAAATAAAAATACTGAAAACATGAGCAAAAGAAACAAAATGTCCCTAACTAGATTACCGGTTTATCTAAAATAGGCTAGGATTTAAGGCTTGGAAGAGGTAGGGGCTGGGTTATTTGCTTAGAGAAGTTTCAGCATGTCTTGAAGAATTCCATCATTCTTCTCCTTTTCCCTTGCAAGTTCAGCTCTGAGAACATCTCTCTCAGATTGTACCTCAACCAATCGTGTCTTTAGCCTTTCTATCTCAACATCCTTTGCCTCACTCTCCTGTAATAGAGCTCTGACCTTGCTATTGATAGGTGTCCTTTTGGATGAACCAGGTTCATTGGGAATGGAATTGACCTCATAATTGCAAGCAAGCAGAGTATTAACCCCACTTCTTCATAGGTACCTTAAAATGTGCAAGCACAGTTGTGAGAATAAAATCATAGGGAATGGAATGAGTTTTGGTTCCATTGATAACTCTATCAGTAGGTCCGCGAGGGTTTCCTATTCAGATGGAACAGGTTCATCTATATTTTTCCCAAGTTGAACCAACCCCTCAGCAGCTTCGCCAGACCTACTTCCACTTGTTTTGCTCACACTCTCTTCTATTTCAGTAAATTCCTCTCCCCAAGCAACCATTGCACCAGTTTCTTTTGTTAGATCAACAGGAGATCAGCCACTCTCACAGTACTCCTAGCACCCTTGCTCTCTTTTTTGTTTCCCTTTTTATTTTTACCACCAAATCCTCCAAATTCTTTAGTCTCAACACCCACTATAGATCCTACCAGCACAAATCTATTCTCCAAATTTGTAGCATCTTCAGAAATTGTCTCAGGAGTAACTTTAGAATCAGAAGATACCTGCTCAGTTTCGGAAGACCTACTTTCTTTCCCCTTAGTAGCAGACTTAAATGAATCTTAAGATTTCTAGGATTTTCTTCCCTACCTGCTTTCAATTGCTTGTTTATTTTCTTGATATACTCTCCTTCAGCGACAATCTTACGAGCCATCATCTTTACTCTACTTTTCTTAGAGATTGGTGTTGTAGAAGGTGTGGAAGTGGTTCCCTATGGTAGTGATGAAGGATTTTCAGAGGTGTTAGACATATCTTGGCTAGGCTATGGAAGAGAAGAGAATTAGATTGTGTTTGGAAGATGAAAGAAGAATGAGAGTTTTTGACGACTTGAGAGAGATGAAGTAAGGAGTACACTAAAGCTGATCAATATAAATGGAATAATTGATGGGGTAACTACAACTTTTCAGACTCTTCGAAGTTTAATTAAACTGAAATTCAATTTGAAGAAAAGTTGGAGTGTATCCCTAGAATCTAGATACTTCCATTCGGTTGGGACTCTTTTGAATGGGATTGGTTCAGTTGTAACGGATAAGTCCAAAAGGAGTCTGGTATTTGGTAGGACTCTGCTCATGATCCAATATAGTTATTTCAAATTATGCAGTGTGTAGAAAACATACCTTGTTATCTTGATAAACCAGGTTCTTCACTGATAATTCTCTTGTGTGAGTCTAAATTTGCCAAAATAGAGAAAATATCATTAGTGATTAATGAGTCATTTTAACACATGACACAAGAGTATACTATAGAAAGTATGAGACTGAGCAAGATTTAATCTAATTATACAATTTAGTGACTTTCAAACCAAAAAAAAATTTCAATTTTTTTTTTGCATTTTTTTTTGTTTAACCTTAAACTGGTCCGTTTAGGTGATCTTAATCATCCCTAATTCCAACCTGTTCCTCTCAAAGTGATCTCTACTTAAGGCTTTTGTGAAGATGTCCGCAATTTACTTTTCAGTAGCACAAAATTCCACAGTGGCCAAGCCTTTCTCATAGCTGTCCTTCAAAAAATTGGTGCCTAACATCTATATACTTAGTTCTCTTATGATGAACTGGTTTCTTTGTCATACTAATAGCACTTGTGTTATCACAAAAAATAGGGATGCAACCACATCAATTCCAAAGTTCAATAATTGTTGTTTGATCCACAGCAGTTGAGCACAACATGAAGCAGCAACAACATACTCCGCTTCAGCAGTAAATAGGGCTACTGGATTTTGCTTTTTGGTAGCCCATGACACAAGACATGAACCAAAGAAGTGTTTCATACCTGATTTGGTCTTCCAATCCACAAGGAAACCTACATAATCAGCGTCAGCATATCCCACTAGGTTAAAATTACTACCTTTGGATACCAAAGGAAAATGTCAGTGGTGCCTTTTCAATATTTTCTTGACAGCAGTCATGTGGGACTTCTTTGGATTTGCTTGAAATCGAGCACAAATACCTATACTGAAAACAATGTCAGATCTGCTAGCAGTAAGATACAAAGGAGAACCAATCATTCCCCTATACAACTTCTGATCAATAGATGAACCAGGTTCATTTATATCCAATTTCGTGGATGTTGCAATAGGAGTGTCAATTTCTTTGGATGTTCCTTCCTAGTTTTGTTACTGAGGAATATGTTGATGGACAGGTTCCCTCGAAGTTTGAGAATCAGTTCCTCTCTAGTCAGTTCCCCATGCCATGTTGCCCTGGGTGAAAGGACCTGTTCCGTCACCTGTTCCTTCTTGTGATGCATCTTCAGGCTGGACTGTGGTTTCACTATTTGAATTTCTTATCAGCCCAATCTCTTCATTATCTTGTTCCTGCCTCTCAGAAAGAATATTAGTTTTAAAAAAAAATAACATATACATTTTTTTTCTACACACGTAGTTCTTTACTGTATATCTTATAAGTTTTACTATGTGAAGAATATCCCAAGAATACTCCCTCATCACTTCTGGGATCATACTTACCTAGGGAGTCTTTGCCATTATTGTGCATAAAGCACTTACATCTAAATGCCCTAAGATGGGATATAATTAGCTTTTTCCCTTTAAGTGACTCATACGGAATCTTCTTAACAAGCGGTCTAGTCATGCAACTATTTATGATGTAGCATGAAAAAATTCAGCAAACTTAGCATTTTCAAATTTAGTTCCATGATCAGACCTAATTTATGCAAGTTTATTACCCAGTTGTTTCTGAGTTTTTCTAACAAAAGAAGTAAACATGTCAAATGCTTCATCTTTAGATGTTAAAAATAATATCCAAGTAAACCTAGAGTAATCATCAACAAGCACCATCACATATATTTTACCACATCCGCTTAATGTTCTCATTGGACCACAGAAATCCATATGGACCAGTTCCATCGTTCTAGTGGTGCTTACCACTTTCTTGCATTTAAAAGAGGATCTTACCTGCTTTCCCCTTTCACAAGCCTCACAAACTTTGTCTTCCTTGAACTTGATGTTAGGAAACCCTATCACCAGATCCTTGGAGACTAATTTGTTGAGTTGACTCAGACTTGCATGTCCAAGTCTCTTGTGCCAAAGGAGGGGATCATTGTCCAACACACTTAAGCAAGTGAGTTCATTTTCCGAAAGTGTGGACAAATCTACAATGTATGTATTGTTTACTCTTTTTCCCTGCAAAACAATCTTGTCAGTGGTAAGATAAATCACAAAACATTTGGTAGAGGTGAGTGCTACCAAGTTACCTCTATCACACAATTGTGATTGCCTTATTAGGTTGTATTTTAGGCCATCTATCAAGTAGACATTCTCAATAGAGTGAGAATAAGCCTTACCTACCTTTCCAACCCTAATGATCTCACCTTTCTTCCCATTTCCAAAGGAGACATTACCTCATTTGAGGTCCTCAAGTGAAAGGAACTGGTTCTTGCTTTCTGTCATATGCTTTGAGCAGCCACTATCCATGTACCATATTTGGCTACTCCCCTTCACTTGGACCCATAAAAGAAAATCAGGGGTTAGTCTTAGGAACCCAAACTAGTTTGGGTCCCTTTCTATAGGCAAAAGGGTAAATCAGATTCTTTTTAGCCCAACCTGACAGCTTATTTTTCCCTTGAACAAATTCTTTATTCTTTTTACTAGCCTTTTCTTTTTGCAATACATTCAGATTTATAGTGACCAATTTTACCACAGTGTGTGCAAATTATGTTCTCAGGAAGCGTGGGGTACTTGCTTTTGGGATCCCACTTAGGTGTCTGTCTAGCTCGTGCTTAACATTGTTTAGATCCTCCTTAAGGACTCTTACCTGCTCATCTCTTTTGTACAACTCATCTTTCATTTTTCCTACATATTTTTCTAAAGTGAGTTGTGTGTGATCAACTTTATTTTTACCAGTTCCTAATTTCAATTTTAAATTTTTAGATCTAAGCTCTAGGATACTGGTGTCAAGTTCAAGAATCTGGTTCTTCAACTCAACATTTTTACTATCACTTTCACTAGCCCTAAATTCTAGATTTTTGCACTTGGCTTTTAAAATCACACACTGATTAGACAGTTGTTCCTTTTCATTGTTTAGATCTTCAGATTCATCAATGAAATTTAGGAGTAACTCAGATAACCTTTCTTTAGACAAAAATTTAATCTTATCTTTGAGATGAATTGTACTTACCTCAGATTCCTCATCGGATTCTCCAATTGCCATAAGTGCTTGTTCATCTCCATCTTCACCATCTGAGTCCTCATATGAGCTTTCTCCCTAGGCAGCAACCATAGCCTTTGTTGATCCTTTGTTCTGCTTGGGTTAAACTAGTTCCTTCTTCTTGTTCCTTCGTTCAGCTCTTTTCTTCTTCCATTCAATTTCCCATTGAGGACAATTTTTGGTGTGGTGATCAGTCTTCCCACATTGTAACACCCCTCATTGGTTTGTTTTTCAGGAACCCTTGGTTTGCTATAGCTTCCACTTTTCGAAGGACCCTTTCCTCTCATTAAGTACTTCTTGAAGTTCTTTGTGATCATGGTCATTTCATCCTCCTTTAGATCAACATCTTCAGTGATTCTGAATGCCAGGCTCCTTTCCTTCTTGGGTGCATCCATCTTCATGGTTTACCGTCTAAGTTCATAGGCAGTGAGATTTCCAATTAGATAATCTAACTTAAGAGTGGCAATGTTTTTTTATTCTTGAATAGCAGTGATTTTGCTTTCCCAAGTAACAGGCAAAACCCTTGTCAGAATTTTCTCAACCTTGTCTTCTTCAAGAATAACTCTTCCAAGAGACTTAAGTTCATTTGTCAGTGTGGTGAACCATGTATACATCTCCTGGATGGTTTCCCTTCCTTCATGGTGAAATTCTTATATTGAGAATTTAGCAGTGTTCCTCTGGACCTCTTCACTTGAGGTGTTCCTTCATGAGCCACTTGCAAAGTGTCCCAAATTTCCTTAGCAATGGTACAACTTTGAATTTTAATGTACTCGTCAGGACCAAGTCCACACACAAGCCATTTCTTGGCCTTAGCATTCTTTTCCCATTTCCTCAAGTCCTCAACATTGCAGTCAGCTCTTATTTTTGGCATATCTACTCCTTCAACATTCTTCTTCATGGTAGCCAGGGGACCATCAGTGACAATGTCCCATAGCTGATAGTCTTCTCCAATGATATGATCTCTCATCCTATTTTTTCACCAAGAGTAGTAGTGGCCATTAAAGAGTTGAGGCCTATCAGTGGATTGCTCTTCCCAGTTTCCAGGTGGTGCACTCATCTTTATATTTTCCTAAGGTGTTTGCCTCTTCAAAGATAACCTGCTCTGATACCAATTGATGTTATATACGTCAATACCACACAAGAGGGGGGTGATTTGTGTGGTACCCAATTTTTTACTTAAACTGCTTTTGGAAGGACTTGGTTCTTCTATGTGTTCCAACTACTACTGTTGCAGAATAATAAATATAGAAAATAAAGAACATAGAGATTTTATGTGGAAAACACCCGGCTCAAAAGGTGAAAAAACCACGACCTGCTACTCAGTAGGATTTTTCCTAACACTTCACTAAATCACTGAGCCAAAACAGCATTTACAAAACTCTTTGTAAACCTAAGGATTACCTCTAATCCAGTTGGCGCAACCAGTTGTAGCAACCAGCCTCTAACTGTTGTGACAATTTCAAGTTAATTCTAACGTAAATACTCAAAATACCTATTACAATTGCTTCTAGATAAAGCTGAAAGGTACAATATGAAAACACCTACTACAATTGAACTAGAAATAAAGAAAGACGCATAAAACTCTTTATGGAGCTGGTTCTTTAATCTGATTCATGTATCTTCAGGTTTGCACACTTGAATCACATACGAACTGCTTGCAAAAAGCCTTTCTAATTTGCTCTCAATTCACGGTTAACTTCTGCGTTTTTGTGCGATACTTGTAATGTGAGAACATCCTGTAATTTATAGAGTTAGTAGATGAAGAAATAACTAGAGTTCTGATGCAACTCTTCCTTGGTGGAAGAGTTCTAGTTGATTTCAACTTCTAACTCCTTTTCTATCTTGAATTATGTTCTCTTTGATTAAGGACTCCTTCTCCTTATCAATTATGCAACATTTTCGACCAGGAGATATTAAATACACCAAGTTAAGCTTATCTTCTTTACGTGCAATCCACATGCTCGAATATACCCTTTTTGTGCACTTGAGTAATGGATCTAGTTCATCATGAGTTCCTTTGTCAGTCTTCAAAACTAATCATTTATCAGTCTTCAAAACTAACATTTACTTGGGCCAACAAAATTAATGTCAACCATCGATAACCAACTGTTTTTCTTAAGAGTGGAAAAGTCCCTTAGTACAAAATTAAATTATTAAAAGTCCTTGATAATATAAATTTTCAGGAATCACACTTTTATCCGCATTAATATATTCGATTGGAAGAAGCTAAAAGATATTATTCCAATTCGCCATAATTGTGATGTTTCTCATATTAAAGATACGAGGACTGAATCATGGATATTGTTTGGCTCGAAAGTAAAGAATGTACTTTATAAGCTAGAAAACAATCAAAAAATATGAAAGGGTAAATCGTAACCAAATATAATAGACCCATAGATGTAAGAATGATGTTATTGTTATAGATCTGATATTGTAAGATGGTATTATGTACTCAAGAGAATATGTTCGTTGGAGATAGAGACAGAGGGAGAGTAGGAGAAAATGAGAGAGTTGTATGATTCAAGAATAACACCGATGATCTATTACAATGGGAAGGTCCCCTTTATATAGGAAAAGGCCTTCCTTGGAATAATAATTAAGAAAAAATACAAAAAGTGCTCGACGTCCTTCTAGCGAGGACGTCGAGTTCTGACTGACGTTGCCTTCATCCTTGCGTCCGAGTCGTACCCTTCAGTGTAGAGACGCACAGTTAATGGGCGTACCCTTCGACGTAGAGACGTATAGGGACAAATTTGACCCCATACAGTTAGTCCATCCACTTGTTGGAGGCGTATCCAGTAGATGTCTTCAATGAGCGGAAATGCAAACCTCGTCTTTAGAAAATTTTGAACTTACTATGGTGGTGATGACGTGAGTGAGGGGATATATTTGGCATCGTTAAGCCGTCAACGCGTGGCCCCCTTTTTGAAATGACGTCATTGCTCGCATGCGTCATAATTGTACTTGTTCCCGAGGCGGTTTAGGGGCTGATGTGATGTTTTGGTTTCCCGCGCCCGTTTTAAATCATGCCTCTTTGATTTTCGTGCATCCTAACCCTATAAATAGGAGGAAGGTTCAATTTATTTTATCTTTCGAACCTTTGAACTTTTTCTGCTTCCTATTTAATCTTTTCTCTCTAGTAACTTGCTATCTCGTACGAGGCCCTTCTATTTCTTTTAAAACCACACTTCTTATCGTTAGAGCTTTATTTCTCAAAGAAAATATCATGACAAAACGTGGACAAAGTAGTAAAAAGTCCAAGGGTAATGACCCATCTAGGGTCCCGCCATCTTCCGGTGGTGAAAAGGAAAAGGTAGAGAAGGCCCTTATTCCTCTTAGTATAGACAACGTCCTTCCGAAGGAGATACATGTTTGTAGGGATTTTCCAACGAGGAGCCCAGCCCTTCCCAGGGAGCACAGTGAGTTATTACAATCCAACTTGGATGAAATTCGAAAGACGTATTATATTCCGGGCCACGTGGAGATGGTGCCGGCCGGGAGGGATTATGCCAATGTGCATCGGCCTGGGTACTTCACATTCTATGAGTACCCGTTCTTGATCAGTTACAGTCTCCCAATTTACCCCCTGATGGAGGAGCTTTGTCGTTTTTACAACGTGTGCCAGGCTCAGCTCACTCCCTACACCTTGAAGGTGTGCCATATTATGACCACCTACGCAGCCAAGGCTGAGTGTGGTGTGTCGGTCCACCACCTCTAACAGTTATTCAGCCCCGGTTACCTGAGAGGTACCATGCTGCAGCTGAAAAGTCGTGGCACAAGGGGCTTAGTTGTTAAAGCCGATGACAAGACTAACCGCCATTTTTGGCGTAAATTCTTCTACATCAGGTTGGAGAACCTGGTGTCGAATCCCGAAGGGTTTTCGGAAATATGGAATCCAGAAAGTAAGTATTTTTACTTGTAAAATTTTTTAGGACTGTTTGCGATTTTAACCGTACGCCCATTGTGATATCTCTCGCTTACCCCCCCCCCCCCTTTTGCAGCGAGGGCTTCTCCACCTCGATTCATTGAGAATATTAGGTTGTGGGTGGAGGGAGTGGTTCCGTATGCGGAGGAATGCCGCACTTGGGCTGCATTTCTTGAACGATACGGCCTGCCAGGTAACTCTTTGATTAAGGCTTGAGGGTTTCCTTAGGTTTCGTTATCTGACTCATTTGTGTTTCCAGGTCGGAGCACCACCAAGAATAAGAAGAAGAGCATCGTTACCTCGCCTGGGGCGAAGACCGACTCTGAAGATGAATACATACCTTGTGGCTCGCCCAATGACGGCGTTCCGGAGGTTCCTCAACTTGAGGTTTCACCCGTGGCTGCGTCCACAAGTGAAGCAACTCCTTCACCGCCATCCTCACGGCCTGTGGAGGAGACTTTCAAGGGCGAGGAGCTGCCGTAAAGGAAAACACGCCGGTTGATGACTGGCAAGGGTATAGTCACAGGAGATGGGGGGCGAGTGAGCCTCGTAGGGAGTCAAGGCTAGTTTTTATGGCCAATGCCATCCGTTCTGGGAGGTCGGCTTCCTAAGGAAGGGTAGTTCCTGATGCCACTCCAGCATATGTTCCGGAGGGTGGCTCATCGGTTGCCGCCGAAGAAGCGGGTGATGGTGAGAGGATGGACCCTGAGGTCGCCTCCATAGATACAGATGCACTAACGAGAGGTCTATCCTACGTGGGGATGATGGCGGGTGGATCTAACCGCCATATTCTAATTCCAAGCGGGTATTACCTGTTGCATCACAGCGAGCAGGCCGTAGCAGATATGACCCTACTATGTGCGGCCGCTGAGCACGAGATGTGCTGGAGCGGCCTTGCAGGTATATTTTGATTTTCTTCATGTATCGTGAAGTGAGCTTTGGTGCATACTGACTTGCCTTTTCTCCTTTTCCTCTTTTTTAGACTCTCATTTTGGAGATAGAGAGGGGTCGGCGGGCGCAAAGGAAGGATGCCACCTTTAACAAGGTGGTAAAGAAGTATCGGTGATGTCGTGCCAAGCATCAAGCGCTGGAAGACCTACTCAAACAGGACCCGTAATTTTGGGTTTTTCGTGAGGGCTTGGAGCTGTCGGAGGCCAGCTGAAGCGAAGGGTAGTTGAGTTGGAGCAAGTTGATGACCAGCTGATGGCCTCTTTGGCTAGAAATATTGAACTGGAGACTCTCCTCCAGTCAAAGAAGATGAACTGTAGGTTGTCCATGGGGTAGCGGCGGAAGCCGCTGATTTGCGAGCCGAGGTCACTACCCTGACCGCCGAGCTTAATGCCAAGGCAGCTGAAGTTGAGGCACTTAAGCTGACTGTTGCGTCCAGACCCGATAAGGGTGTGCATGGCGAGGCGCGGGAGATGTGGGTGTACACCAAAGCTAAGCTTGTCGTGTTTGAGGAATTCTTAGCTGCGGGCCGAGCTACAGAGGCGGAGGTTCAGGATCAGCAGCTTATTGCTCAGGTCGCCCGTGAAGCTTGCGGGTATAGTTCCGATTCCCCAGACCGGGTGGGCTATGCTTCCGAATACATTAACCGTCTAGGCTCCGGGTCCTGGATCTCAGCAAGTTATCAGGCCGGGAGCAACGAATGGAACGACGGACCGGCGGGGGGTGGTGAAGGGGATGGCGGAGCACCATAAGACTTGTACTTATTTTGTTTTGCTTTTTTTTTTAGATGTAAATGGGTCCTGTTGTACATGTATTTTTTTTATGATAATGGAAGTTATACTTTTGTTGTTACTCTCTTCTTTTTATATTTTTTATTTTTGGTATCTCATCTCCGTAGAGTGGATGCTTGCTTGTTTCTAAGTTTCTTTAGTGTGCTTCCCAAACGTTGCCTGTGTTATCCGCCGATAGGAAGCGGCTCTAATTAATAGTGGTGTTGCTTTGTCTGCTACTTACGTTCCTCGTGCCGTAATCAGACAAGGTTGGCGACCATCGACGACAGCGGCCTTAGCCGTAATATTGATGATGGCTTTAGCCATGTATGTAACTTTGACTATCATCGAGTTTCTCGTTTGTCGTAGTCAAACTGGATCGACTTATTGACGATGGTGGCCTTAGCCATTTACACGTTGGAGATGGCCTTGGCCATGTACTTGACTTTGACTGTCGTCGAGTTACTTTGTTTGTCGTAGTCGAGCTAGGTCGACTTATTAACGATGGTGGACTTAGCGATTTACACGTTGGAGATGGCCTTGGCCATGTACGTGACTTCAACTGTCGTCGAGTTACTTCGTTTGTCGTAGTCGAGCTGGGTCGACTAATTGAAGATGGTGGCCTTAGCCATTTACATGTTGGAGATGGCCTTGGCCATGTACGTGACTTCGACTATCGTCTAGTTACTTTGTTTGTCGTAGTCGAGCTGGGTCGACTTATTGATGATGGTGGCCTTAGCCGTTTACACGTTGGAGATGGCCTTGGCCATGTACGTGACTTCGACTGTCATCGAGTTACTTCGTTTGTCATAGTCGAGCTAGGTCGACTTATTGACGATGGTGGCCTTAGCCATTTACACGTTGGAGATGGCCTTGGCCATGTACGTGAATTCGATTGTCGTCGAGTTACTTTGTTTGTTGTAGTGGAGTTGGGTCGACTTATTGACGATGGTGGCCTTAGTCATTTACACGTTGGAGATGGACTTGGCCATGTACATGACTTCGACTGTCGTCGAGTTACTTCATTTGTCATAGTCGAGCTGGGTCGACTTATTGACGATGGTGGCCTTAGCTGTTCATACATTGGAGATGGTCGTAGCCGTTCATACATTGGAGATGGCCTAAGCCGTTCATACATTGGAGATGGTCGTAGCCGTTCATAAATTAGAGATGGCTATAGCCGTTCGTACGTTGGAGATGGTCGTAGCCGTTCATACATTGGAGATGGCCTTAGCCATTCGTACATTGGAGATGGCCTTAGCCGTTCATACATTGGAGATGGTCGTAGTCGTTCATACATTGGATATGGTCGTAGCCATTCGTACGTTGGAGATGGCCGTAGCCGTTCGTACGTTGGAGATGGTCGTAGTCGTTCGTACGTTGGAGATGTCCTTAGCCATTCATATATTGGAGATGGTCGTAGTCGTTCGTACGTTGGAGATGGCCGTAGTCATTCATACAATGGAGATGGCCTTAGCCGTTCATACATTGGAGATGGCCTTAGCCGTTCATACATTGGAGATCGTACTAGTCCAGTCCCTTTGTCACGCCAGTCAGGAGGGCGTATAGAGTGGCTGGTGTGATAAACTTGTTTCGTGAGTATCCCCAGGTGTCCCCTCTACCACCTCGGGAGGCGCCTTTCAGAAATCGAAATACTTGAGGTGGGTGACGTTCCAATTGTTTTGGAGCATTTGTCCTTCCAATGTCTCTAATTGAAATGCCCATTTATTTGCTGCTTCTGTGATTTTGTATGGTCCGTCACAGTTGGTGCCCAGCTTTCCTTCACTTGGGTCTTTCAACGCCAGCGTTTTGGCTTTGAGGACGTAGTCACCCACTTTGAGTGGTCGTATTTTGGCCCTCTTGTTGTAGTACCTTTCGAGTTGTTGTTTCTGGGCCACCATTCTTATGTGGGCCATTTCTCTTCTTTCCTCGGCCTCATTAAGGTCTTGAAGTCTGTTCATGTCGTTCTCTGCTCCGCTTGTATGCGAATACCTTAAGCTTGGTTCGCCGATTTCGACCGGTATGACTGCGTCAGTTTCGTAGACCAGTGAGTATGGTGTTTCTCCTGTGGAGGATTTGGGCGTGGTCCGGTGTGCCCATAACACTTCCAGTAGTAGCTCGGGCCATAGCCCTTTGAAGTCCTCGAGCTTCTTCTTCAGTATGTTTAGTATCGTTTTGTTGGACGACTCTGCTTGGCCATTGGCGGAGGGGTGGTATGGCATGGAGAGTATTCGCTTAATATTCCATTTGTCGAAGAACTCTGTTATCTTCTGGCCGATGAACTGTCGTCCGTTATCGCAGGTGATTTCTTTGGGGATGCCGAAGCGGCAGATGATATTTTTCCATATGAAATCGATGACTTCCTGTTCGCATATTTGGGCGTACACACCTGCTTCCACCCACTTGGAAAAATAGTCAGTTAAAATTAACAGAAATGGTACCTTCCCTCGTCCTGCTGGCAGTGGACCGACTATGTCCATTCCCCATTTGATGAAAGGCCACGGGGAAGTGACTGAGTGGATAGGTTCTCCTGGTTATTGTATCATGGGGGTGTACTTTTGGCATTGTTCGCATCGGCGGACATACTCTGCCGCGTCTTTTTTCATAGTTGGCCAATAGTAGCCGGCCCGTATTAAGCAGCGCACGAGGATGCGGTTTCCTGTGTGGGCGCCGCAGTGACCTTCGTGTACTTCTTCGAGTACCAGCGTCATTTGGTGCAGCCCTAGGAACTTGGCCAGGGGTCCGCCAAAAGTCCTTTTGTAGAGCTCGTGGTTTATCAGGCAGTACCGGGTGGCCTGTACGCAGAGCTTCTTGGATTCTTTTTTGTTAGGTTGGAGTGTTCCATCCTGCAAATAGGACACAAACTGGTTGCGCCAGTCCCAAGTCGAATTTAAGGAGAGTACCTCAGTATGATCAATGGCTGAATGAAGGAGGGTGATCACGCTTTTTTTTGTCGAAGTTTTTAGTGGCTGCGGCCAGTTTTGCTAGGCCGTCTGCCTCAGCGTTCCATGCCCTCGGGACATGTTCGAAGTGGCACTCATCGAGCTCAGTCATTAATCTGTGGATTTTTGACTGGTACTTTTGCAATCTCTACTCCTTGATTTGGTAAGTTCCAGTGACTTGGTTCACCACAAGTTGGGAGTCGCAATGGAGAACGAGTCGTCGAGCTCCATACTTGATGGCTAGTTTTATACCTGCAATAACAGCCTCGTACTCGGCCTCATTGTTAGTCATCTCGAGGCATCGTATGGACTGGCAAATTATTTCGCCCGTGTGGACCTCGAGAACGAGTCCCAGACCCGATCCCGAGGCATTAGCAGTGCTGTGAGTGTAAAGAGCCCATAGGTCGGTGTTGGAAGGGGCACGGTGTGTCTCTTGTTCCGCTGCTGGCAGTATCTCTACGCTGAAGTCGGCTACGAAGTCGGCGATTACTTGCGACTTGATGGAAGTTCTCAGGAGATACGAGATATCATTCTTGCTGAGCTCTATGGACCATATGGCGAGCCTGCCCGATAGCTCGGGCTTATGTAGGACGCTTCTCAGGGGGAAGGTTGTCACTACTTTTATGGGGTGGCATTGAAAATAGGGTCTGAGCTTCCGTGAAGCTACGACCAACTCTAGAGCTAATTTTTTAAGGTATGGATACCGTGTTTCGGCATCCACTAAGGTTTTGCTAATATAGTAAGTAGGGGATTGCGTACCTTTGGTCTCGCGAACCAATACTGTGCTGACGGCGACCTCGGACATGGCCAAATACACCAGCAGGGGCTCGCCCGGATTTGCTTTGGCCAGCAGTGGTGGCGAAGATAGGTACGATTTCAGTTTTCTCAAGGCTTCGACACATTCCTCATTCCACTGTAACCCATTGTCCTTTCTTAGTACGTTAAAAAATTTGTGGCATCTGTCGGAGGATCGCGAGATGTAGGGCGGCTATTCGCCCTGTCAGCGTTTGCACCTGTTTTTTGCTGTTCATCATTTTAGGTATTGCGTCTATCGCCTTGATCTAATCGGGGTTGACCTCGATACCTCATTGTGATACAAGAAATCCTAAGAATTTCCCTGAGGCTACACCGAAGGCGCATTTCTCGGGGTTCAGTTTCATCCCGTATTTCCTCAATATCCCGAAGGATTCCTCCAGGTGGTTGATGTGATCCTCTTTTCTTGTCGACTTCACCAGCATATCGTCGATATAGACTTCCATAGTCTTCCCGAGCTGCTCTTTGAACATCTTGGTGACCAGTCTCTGGTACGTAGCCCCTGCATTTTTTAGCGCGAAGGGCATTACCTTGTAGCAGTAAGTCCCTTGATGGGTGATGAAAGTCGTCTTCACCTGATCCTCTTCGGCCATCATGATTTGATTGTAGCTGGAGTAGGCATCTAGGAAGCTCAACAGCTCATGTCCTGCGGTGGCGTCGATCAATTGGTCGATGTGAGGTCGTGGGAATGAATCCTTCGGGCACGCTTTGTTCAGATCGATGAAGTCTACGCACATTCTCCATTTCCCATTTTTCTTTTTGACCATGACGACGTTGGCGACCCATTAGGGGTACTTTGATTCCCTGATGGAACCGTTGGCAAGTAGTTTGTCTACTTCCTCGCTGACCGTTTCATTGATTGCGGCATTGAATTTCCTTCTTATTTGTTGCGCGGGTAGATGTAATGGATCAACGTTCAGCTTGTGGGTGGCTGTTGATACCCAATTTTTCCCTAAGTATTTTTATACCCAAATATTTTCAAAATAGCATATTGGTGCATATATAAGCACATCCAAGAGTTTTGACATTTTTAATGATTTTTTAAACCAATTTATTGCCTATTTGTACACAATAAAATCCAATAATTATTCCCAAAATTATCATTTTGGTGAATAATTCATTTTATTTTCACATTTACACCTAAATATAATTAAATTAATTTTCGAATATTTTTTACAAATTTGTTTGGTATTTTAAAGCTAAATTGCATATAATTACAATTATAGCCTATCTTGTAATTTATGACAGTTTATGTTTATAAAATTAATCCCAACATTTTTTAATTAATATTTATATAATACTTATTTACCCAGTACATTTAATTTTTTTTTAAAATCAGTATTACTATTTTTATATAAAATTAAAATGGAAAAATTGGCTATTTATGATTTGGCCTTCATTGCATTTCAATTATAGCCAATTTGGCACCCTATTTCAGCCCCAATTTAAAACCCAATTAACATGCCTACCCGAACCAATACATGTTGAACCGACCCAACCCATATCCCTTTTAAATCTCGCTCGTTGATCATTTAGATCAACGGCCACCGTTACTTCTTACCTTTTTTAATTCACACAATCGCCCATCCCTATCTCATTTTCCCAATCCGTCGCCCTCAAACGTTCTCGTCTCTCGAGCTCTCTCAAAACCCTAGCCGTCGCCTCCCATCGAAACCCTAATCCATGGCTCCCCAGACTCATCGGAGCCCTACACCGGCGTCCCGTGGCTTCTATGGTCTCATCTCTAAGGTCCTATGACCAGATCTTGAAAAGGTCTCGACCAAGCTTTCCTCAATGGCTGTTCTCCGGTCATCTTCAACCTTTGTCCGGCCAGCCATCGCCATTCGAGTTCGATCTTCAACTTCTTTGCTCAGATCAATGGTTTCCAAAGCCTATCTCGTCTCTTAGGTTTCTTAAGAAACCTAATCTCTGAGGTTCCTTCGATTTATTTTAGATCTGTTCTAGATCTATGTGTGTGTGAACCTTCTATGCGTTTTTCTCAAAGATTCTTTAATGTTTGCTTTCAGAAACTCTATTTTCCTCAACTAGG
>MU788660.1:0-11200 GCA_026770625.1 Nicotiana glauca
AGGGCTGGTCCGAGTCGGAGATGAACTCGCAAGGCTAGGACACGCCGGAGATGAGCCGGAGATGGCCATAGAACCCAAATCGGAGGGATTCTGAGCCAGGGTCTTCAAGGTCGGACCTTGGGATCTTCGAGTAAAAGGGGTATAAGGGCACGTGGGGGTGAGTACAGGCTACCCAGGGCATGAGATGCCATGGTTTCCAGTGACATAAGGTGGAAATCGGTGGGAAAGGGGCTAGGGTTTCGGAGAGGATTTGAGAGAATCTGAGAGGATGAGAGTTTAGAGGCGGCTGTTTTGTGAGAAGTGATTAGGGTTTGGGGGTTGGACTGAGTTAAAAAAGGTAAGGGCAAACGTGGACCGTTGATTAAAACAATCAACGGCCACGATTTAAAAATGGAGTCCGGGCGGATTCGTTTTAATCGGGTCTGGGTCGGGTAGGAAACGGAATTAGGTCATTTAATTAGGGGGTGGATTGGGGTGCGAATCAGGCTATAATTAAAATTAAAATGGGCTACAATTGAAATAGCCACTTTTCCCATTTTGAATTTATAAAAAATAGTAAAATCTGTTTAAAATCAAATTAAAAAATACTGATTTAATAAACAATATGTAAGTATTAATTTAAAAATATTGGGAATGATTTTGTGATTAAAAATGCTATTAAATCGAGAAATAGGCTAAAATTATAATTTCATGTAATTTTAGTTTAGAAATACCAAATGGACCTGTAAAATTATGTAAAAATCATGTAAATTATATTTTTGTGTAAATGTGAGAATAAAATAAATTATTTACCAAAATGACGAGTTTTGGGAATAACTATTGGTTTTTATATGCAAAATAGGCCATAAATTAGTTTTAAAAATCTTTAAAAATTTGAGAAAAATACCAAAACCTTTGGGGATGCTTGTATATGCATATACATGCTATTTTGAAAGTATTTTGAGTATAAAAATATATAGAGAAAAATTGGGTATCAACAACACTACTAGCAATAAAAAAACTACTGGAAACGTGGTTGACGAGCACTCTAAGCGACATACTCGAGAAACCTGCTCATCAGGCAAATAAAAATGTCATGCAGACGGATATCACAGCAACCACCGCCGAGCAACCCACTCCCCCAATAGGTAACACTTACACCGCTTTTGATGCATGTAACAATGCACTTACAAGACACCAGCCGATACGACGAACAACCATACAGCGAGGAGGCAACCCCACATGCCCTACCCAAAACCTTCAAGATGCCGCCATATTTGAAAATAACTGACGGCATATAGATACCGAGATCACATCATTCACTACGTTACAGTAGTAAAGGGCGACGTCCTCTCAAAGGAGAAGTACCATCAGTGTTACAGAAAAAGTTTGGAGAGACCTTAACCGGGGGAGTCTTAACTTGTTACTCATAGTTTCCAGCACGGTCTATAACAACATTTGAGGAAATGGCCGACAAGTTCGTCACCGCCCATGCCGGGGCTAAGAAGGTGGAAGACAAGGTAAATGATATATTCGCCGTTAGGCAACTGCCTGGTGTCACACCTCCTTTTTACAAGCTATTGCACCCCGTGAAGGGTATAAAGAAATTTTTTCAATTAAAGGACAAACGGACGGGATTTATTTATTAATTATTTAGAGTCACCACTTGGGAGATTAATGGTGTCCCAAGTCACCGGTTTGAATCCCGAACCGAGGAAATTATGACTCAGTTAACAGTCCGCGAATCAGAAATTCGAGTAAGGAATTCTGTTAACCCGGGAGAAGGTGTTAGGCATTTCCGGATTCCGTGGTTCTAGCACGGTCGCTCAACTGCTGTATTTGGTTTTTATCTGATTTTAGAACATGTTCTATCATATGTGCCTTTTATTAGTAACTGCTTTTATTTTATTTTTTATTAAGAATTGCAACATCGTGAAAATGCGTCTCGAACCACGCCACACCAGTGCACCCGTGATTGTCGACACATTTCAACTTCGTTGGGATTTGGATTGGGTCACATAAATGCGCACCCATATTTAGGGAAGGTAATTTTATTAAGATACGCGCCTAAAGCAACTACACGTTTATTATCTTTAGAGAAGACCGAAAAATTTGCTAAACGGTCCTCCCGAACTCTAAGTATATTTTTATATAGTATTTATTGAGGGCCCCGCAATTTGTATTTTTGGTTTGGCGAGACTCGTCTCATTTTATTTAAAGGCCAACCTAAAAAAGCAACTACAATTATCTACTTGATTTGTCTCTAAACATAAAAGAACAAGTCTTGATTGACTAGCATTTTTTAGGAGCTACTATATTTAGAACCTATGAGTTCGTTTGCCCAGACAATTTAGGGCCTTGAACACAGAATCCAAATAAGCACAAAGAGGCCAACCATAAGCTAGGGTCAAAGTCCAAGTGGACGTATGACTTAGGACAGAATCTGGGCCGTTCCTTTAACTTGGGCCCAGCGAATCAAGCTTCATGCAAAAGCCCAACTCTACTGCTCAGCACCGAGTTCAACCAAATATGAATCTGGGCAGTGGCCTTGCAACTTGGGCCAAAATTCATAGCCCAATTGCAGCTTTAACGGATGACACAAACAACTTTAAATATGAATCCAGCTCAACAATATAAATTTAAACCTATCAATGAGCCTCCTAAATGTTACTATGACTGGTAAATCATATTGAATCTAGTCATTCCAGAACGTTCAACATTTAGCCTTGGGTTTCAGAGTAAGCTACTGCAATTTATTATCCAATGGACCTATTTTATCACAATTCAAACAGAACTAATTACTACTACTTGCAAATATTTTGAACCTGTCTTCAACACTACATTACCAAGCCAAACAATAAACACATAGTATGGGTCCAAAAAAACAGCAATTATACAACCCCCTAAATTCATCTTGTAAAATGCTTTAAACTGTCTGAATTTTGATGATCATCTAACTTGACATCATGACAATAACTAAATCTAAACAACAATCTAGGCAATTTAATCACAGTTCAATTTCAGTCCAAACTACATAATTCTCTTAACATGATTGACAAAACAAACGAGGCATGCATCCAATAGGGTAACAATCCTAAGCATTCCTTTATACAACCACTGTTCTAGTAATGCAAAAAATAGCTAAACATCAATTACATTTACTGAATTAATCAATTCGAATTAGAAACAAAATACAACATTCCAGTTGGGCTTAAATCTGATGCAGTTTCCAATTCGACTTCAACTCAACGTAACATTAGGTGTAATTCATAGAAATGTACCTGGGATTCGAACTGAAAGTAGCAAAAGAGAGGTTAGCAGCAGTAGCAGTTACTGGAATTCAACCAATCTCAACACAGCAACAACGGGTGATTTGAAACAAAATGAAACCCAAGGAAAACCAGTAAAATACTTAGCAATTCAGCATCCAATCAGTAACGAAAATGGATTAATTACACCCCCAAAAACTATCCGAAATCACCCCTGCACACTTCTGAAGATTTCTATAACCAGTAAACAAACTTAGGAATTCCAAATAACCTCCAAGGATCGAAATCAAACTAAAGGGGCTTGAATAGCACAATGTTTTTTATTTTTTGTCATTTTTCTACTGTTTTTGTATTTTTGTGAGGTTTAAACTCAAAATGTAATCTAGAAATTGAGAAGAAAATTCTGGAAAAGAGGTAGATTTTTAGAGTCTGAGAAAAACCTCCTCAATCAAGGCAATCCAATGCCTATTTATAGGCCAAGCTTAAGGGTGAAACTTCAAATTTTTGTTTTCTTTTAGTCCCTAGCTTATTGTTATTTTTACCCCTCTTTTTCTGACTTGCTGTACAAGTTACTACACTTATTATCTTGACCTCTACACTAAAGTCTATTCTAGAACCTTCTATACCCCCTATAATTCCTATACTACCCATACCTAAGTTTGATATCTACCATTTCTAATAATCCTACCCTTTTTCTATGCCCAAATTACCCTTGTTAAACCTTAGAGTTACTGCAGACCCCCACTGAACTATGTCCAAACTAACCTTTTTAACTTCCTAAAATTGCTAAAACCTAATCAACCACTGAAATTAACTACCACCTATAACCAATCAAACTAATTGAATCTAAGTATGGAACTAAAGCAATACTAATCATTTATTAAATACTAATGAACAAAATTAAAACGGATTAAACAAGAATTAAACGACCTAACCAAGAACTTAAACCACATTGACTCTTGACAATTGAAACAAGCTATTCATAACCACAGAATTCTTTCTCAAACAAACCTTCAATTCTACTTTTATGAAAGGCTATACCTAACTAGGCTGGCTACTAATTGAAGTGCAATTACTTTAGAAAAATAGAACATAGAGGTAATCGACTAAAAACAACCAAACTAAAATTACTGACTCAAATCACCATAGAATATTGATCAGACAAGAAATTAAAAACATGCAAGATGAATTAACCTAATCTAACAGGATTTTATCAAGTAGAGCAAAACCAAACACAGTAAATAAAACAAATGAAATTAAAAGGGAAATAAGACGACTTACTAGAAAAGCAAACTCCGGCCAGCCAGGATATCAGAATCCTCTAGGATCCATGATCCGTAACATCCCAAACGGCGTGTTTTCAATGAAAACACGCTATTTGGGATGATACGATCAGGAATCCCCAAGAATTTGGGTTAGGGTTTGTTGACCGAAAAATTCAGATTTGAAATATTATAAGCTCCAGTGGGGTTTGAGGGATTTTGGTTACGGATTAGGGATAAAGGAGGTCAGGGGAGTGTATGGTATGATTTTGGGATTTTTTGGATGAGGTGAGATTTTGGCCGGAACTTTTTTAATTTAACATTCAACGCTTTTGGGTAAGATTTGAGGGAAACCACTTAGAGGAATGGAAAGGGGATGAGAAGGGGAACAACGGGTGTTAATTTGGTGGCCGTTGGCATAAGTTACGTTCGCCGACGGTAGGGTTCCGACGAAGACGGCGGGGCTTGTTTGAAGCGATGGGTTCATTTCTGAGGGAAACTAACGGTGGGAATGGAAAGAGGAAGGGAAGATGGTATGGTGGTGTAAGTTTGGAGGTGAATGGACGACTGCCGCCGGCGGCGGCGATTTCCGGCCGACGGCGTTAGGGCAGAGGGTGGAGACAGAGATGTACGAGGAAGAAGGAGCTTTGGTCTCTGATTTTAGATAGTTTTTCAGACATTTTTATTTAAAATAAGTGAACTAATGAGGACCGTTGGATGAAGATCAATTGATGGCCTAGATTAATTCATTAATTGCTAACCTAAAAACGACGTAATATCACCTTCATACTACGTCGTTTTGAAGGTCTCCAAGACCGGGTTGGACCTGGTTTGGACGGAATTGGTCTGGGCTGGCTTGAAATGCGTTTGGTCCAAGCATTTTTATTTTTAAAAAGGCCCAACTGGGCAGCCCCCTTTCAATTTAATCACTTGTTTTCTTTTTTCTCTCTTTTCTTTTAATTTTCTTTATTCAATTTTTGTATTGTTTTCATTTTTTGTATTTTTATATTTTCTGATTTTATTAAAATGCTAAGCTAAGGACTTAATTCAAAATTAAACTATTTTATATTCTAAGATCACTTTAAAGAAATACTATTTAAAGATAAATGCAATAACAAGGTGCCAAATAATTATTTTTTGTGAATTTATTTAAAATGTTCTAAAACAAATCATTACCTAATTACTACTAAAATGAAAAAATAAAAATCCTAAATGCAACTACATATTTTTGTATTTTTATATGACTTAACATGCAATCATTTAACACAAAAATTCACAAAATTTATAAAAATAATAAAAAAATCTTTTGTTTGAATTTTATGGGAATAACTCATATATAGGGCAAAAATCACGTGCTCACAGCTGCCCCTCTTTGCTCGGAAACATGAAGAGTTTTCGTGCAAAGATAAGTGAGCAAATACGAGCGATTTTTGCCCGTTCGAGTATTCCGTTGTGAAGCATTTTGAAAAGTTTTGACTGCACCCTGCTTCAGAGGTTGCCTACATATCCTGGGCTAAACAGGAATCAGGTCAGTGTAGTTCGGGAGTGTCTGGTAGCTGGGACTACCAGGAGCTGTGATTTCTCTGCTGTTGCTGATGTTACTGCTATTACTGCTGGCTGACCCCCTTATTACACCATGGTAAAATAAAAGAAGCTAGCCTAAGCTATGGTCTATGAATTACAAAAGATCCTATATCTATGCCTTCCAACTTGCTCTTGTGTTGCCTTGAACTTGTATCTTGTATTCTTCCAAAGAAATTCTTGTTGTTGCCTTGATGATGTTTTGCCATTCCTCTTGTTGATACTCGACTACTGCCATTTGAAATATGTGTCCATTTTTCAGGTGGGCTCCTGCTTATGATATTTGAAAAGATATTCCCTTATTTTTCAGGTGGGCTCCTGCTTGCTGAACTTTGAAAAATATTTCCTTGTTCTTCAGGTGGGCTCCTGCTTGCTAAATTGAAAAGATATTCCCTTTATTCTTCAGGTGGGCTCCTGCTTATAACAACCATACAAAATAAGGAAAATTTCTGCCACAGTTTGATAACTGGGCGCGTTGTGTTACTGAATGTTAACTTGAAAGATAAAAGTTGCATTATACTTCCCTTATTCTTCAGGTGGGTGCCTGACTGTTGCGCTTTGGAATGTATTCCCTTGTTCTTCAGGTGGGCTCCTGTTTGCGATGCTTGAAAAGTATTCCCTTGTTATCCAGGTGGGCACCTACTTGTTGATTTTGAAAAAGTATTCCCTTGTTTTCCAGGTGAGCTCCTGCTTTCTGAATTTTGAAATGAATTCCCTTGTTTTTCAGGTGGGCTCCTGCTTACTGACTTTAAAAGATATTCCTTTATTCTTCAGATGGGATCCTGCTTGCTTTAACTTTGAAAGGTATTCCCTTGTTATCCAGGTGGGCGCCTGGTGACTAACTTTGGAAAGATATTCCCTTATTCTCCAGGTGGGCTCCTGATTTCAACAAAATAGAGGACAAAGAAGATTTTTCTGCCCCAGTTTGGTGGCTGGGCACAGGGATGAGTGTTAAACTGAATTAATTTTCCAACTATTGTAAGAATTTGAAAGCTTAGTCCTATTATCCAGGGAGGACCTGACAATTCCTAAATTATTTCTTATAAAGGGATTACTTCCACTAAAAAGTCTTAAACTACTCCTCATTATCCAGGAGGATCCTAACAACTCCTATTACGACTTTTACTGTATCTTGTTATCTAAACAGATCTTAAACTACGTCCCATTATCCAGGAGGGTCCTGACAGCTCCTAAATTATCTCTTCTAAAGGTATTACTCCGACAACATTTGTTATCAAAAAGTCTTAAACTACTTCCCATTATCCAGGAGGGTCCTGAAAACTTCTATTACAACTCTTACTATATCTTGTTATTTAGTCTGACTTTAAAACCATGTCCCATTATCCAGGAGGGTCCTGCAACTCTTAATTGAAACCTATCTTAAACATGCAAACTTATATTCCTTTTTATGCCAAGTTATGTTTTTTATGATTGTTTTGACATTTAAACTAAGTTCCATTTTCCAGGAGGATCCTGAGAATTTCCAGTCATACCTGTTCGGGTCCTGTATTTCTTTACGGAGGATTTCTCCAAAACATCTTCCCCTATTTCAATCAAAGAAAATCTTGTCAGTTTTAAATATGGTGGTTGGTTTGTGGCCTTGAACTTGATGACGATTGCTCTTTCACTTCCCATGATAACTGATTTCCACTTGAATGCCTTGCCTGTCTATTGACTATCCATTTTCCCCGCCGTCCTTGTCATAGAAAATACCTCTTCTCTGTTCAAACCCGTATCCTTACGGCCTGACATTTACCAATTCCTTGTTTTCATGAATCTTAAAGCACGACAATTGCCATCCCACTCAAAGTGTATGTTGCTCTTTCTTGACGGATCCCACTAGCTCCGGTCTTGAAGTCTATTGTTCCTTCACTCTCCATGATAACTAACTCCTATTCGAGGACTTTGTTTGTTTATTGGTTAACCACTTTCTTTGTTACCCTTGGCATAGAGAATATCTCCGATCCGTTCAGCACCCTTCCTATCTTTGTTGCATTGTTCATGAATTGATATGTACTAAACCCTTGTATTCCAAATAAATCTTCAAGGCATGTCAATTTCCACCCCCTCAAGGTGTATATTGTTCTTTCTTGACCCAACCACTGGCCCCGGCTTTGCTCCTTCACTTGTCATGATAACTGATTTCATTTGAAGACCTTAGTCATTCCTTGACTGAACCCTTCCTTTGTCAGAATATACCTCCTCTCCGTTCGAACCCCATACTTATATTTGTTGTATTGTTCTTGAATTGACACTTGCCAACCTTTGTGTCTCATATAAACCCCAAAGCATTTTAATTGTTACCAACTTCAATGCTCATGTTACTCCTTTCTGATTTAAACCACCGGCCTTACCCTTAAGGTCTATTGTTCCATTGCTAACCATGATAACTTTTGATTTCTTTTTGGAAGATTTCGATTATCATTGGTGTACCATCCTTTGTCGATCCTATCACGAGAAATTCTTTGATCTGTTTACCCCCTCCCTTTATTGTGTTGTTCGCATATCGAGCCTTTATATTTCCCAAGGATTCCCAAAGCATATTGACTGTTGGCAACTCAATCATGTATGACATTATTTCCTGACTTATGACAATTCGATGTGCTGACCAAATCCCATTTCGTGCAATTGGAAAGCTTGGTGGCAAATTTTGAAGTCATTTCTCACTTGTTATGACCCGACAGACTCAAGAAAAGAGAATAAAACAAGGTGGGACGAATAGAGTGAAGAAAAATGGAAAGAGACGATTCTTAACCAGAAACCTACAGAGTAGAAAACCGTCAAATACGAATCTAGCGATCTTGACATGCACTTGCAGCCCATTCTGTATAGCAAATCTGATGTTCAGCTCTTGTTGCAATTTTTGCCGTGAAACTGGTCTTCAATGCTCCATTTGCCTGATCCGATTCATAATCCTTAGTCGACTTGTAGTGCCCATAGGGTTTTCACCATCAAGCCTCTCTCATTTTCTCTTAACTTATTGTCGCCTTACGGTGGTTGTGAAGGTTTTCACCAATAAGACTCTCTCATTTTGATTTCTCTCATCTTGGGGTACCGTGGTGGTTTCCTTTGTTTGGACTGGAGTGTTGCCCTTGATGTGATTCACCTTTGCTCGCTTGACTTGGCATTTCTTGAAGATTGATCGGAAGGTCTTTCTTTGGACCATAATGTGGCTTTTGGATGGGTTTGGAAATAAAGGTATAAAGGCTCAAGATAATTCAACGTGGGTTAAAGAATTACAACTTTCGGAATCATATTTCTTGCAACAACCATAACTTTTGTCCCAGTTTCCTTCTTGGGGATTCTTGGACTTTTCTTTTATTGTGACTGAACCTCAGAGAAAGGCTGCCTACGTACCCTTTCGGGATCAAGTCAAACGTAGTTCAGGCCTATGACCTAAACTACTTTTCATCTTCTTTCCTTCTTTTTCTTCTTTCCTCTTTTCTTCTTTTTCTTTTCTTTCTTTTCTTTTTTTTTTCTTTTCATTTTCTTTCTTTCCTTTTCTTTCTTTTCTTTTTCCTTCCTTTCTTTTCTTTTTCCTTTCTTTTCTTTTCTTTTCCTTCCTTTTCCACTTAATCTCTCTACTCGAGTCTTTGAATTTTGTTGTTGATTCCGAAAGAGGGATACGAAAGAAAATATAATAAGGCTCAAAGGGATAACAAAGGATAACGTGTTTGGATAGCAAAACAAAATACCTTCATCATTTCAATCTCAAAATATACCAAATACAATTAGGTACATAAAGATAAAAATCATACATAATATCTCTTGACTGCATCAGAGTTGATAGCCATTTCTACACATTTTCCCTCTACATCTGTTAGATACAATGCTCCATTGGACAACACTCGTGTTACAACAAATGGCCCCTGCCAGTTAAGAGCAAACTTTCCCTTCGCCTCAGCCCAATGTGGTAAGATACGCCTCAATACCAATTGCCCTACTTCAAACTTCTGTGGACGCACTTTCTTGTTATATGCTCTTGCCATTCTCTATTTGTACAATTGCCCATGACATACCGCTGCCAATCTCTTTTCATCAGTCAAGCTCAATTGTTTTAAACGAGCTTTGACCCATTCATCATTATCGATTCCCGCCTCCGCAATAATTCGAAGGGAGGGTATTTCCACTTCTGCAGGTATCACTGCCTCTGTTCCATACACCAATGAATAAGGAGTCGCCCCTACTGAAGTGCGAATAGTAGTGCGATATCCTAGCAAAGCAAAGGGTAATTTCTCATGCCACTGCCTGGATGCTTCCACCATTTTCCGAAGTATTTTCTTGATGTTTTTATTAGCTGCCTCGACTGCTCCATTCGCCTTAGGATGAACGATATGGTGTGGAATTGCGGTGTGTGATTTTAAACTTCTGACATGTCTCTGCCATTAGATGACTGTCGAGATTGGCACCATTATCTGTGATAATCACCTTCGGAATTCCGAACCGGCAAATGATATTTGTATGTACAAAATCAACCACTGCCTTCTTGGTTACTGATTTGAAAGTTTTCGCCTCAACCCACTTAGTAAAATAATCAATGGCTACCAGAATAAACCTGTGCCCATTAGATGCTGCTGGCTCGATTGGCCCAATGACGTCCATTCCCCAAGCAACGAAGGGCTATGGTGCCGACATTGCGTGCAACTCAGATGGAGGAGAATGAATCAAATCTCCATGTACTTGACACTAATGACACTTGCGTACGAAACTGATACAGTCTCGTCCATAGTAAGCCAATAATATCCTGCTCGAAGAATCTTTTTGCCCAGTACATACCCACTCATATGAGGTCCACAAACTCCTGTATGTACCTCAGTCATGATAGTTGTAGCCTTTTTAGCATCCATGCACCTTAATAAACCAAGATATGGAGTTCTTTTGTATAACACTCCTCCGCTAAAGAAAAATCCGCTTGCTAAGCGTCTAACGGCTCTCTTTTGGTCCCCTGTGGCTTGTACCGGATATACTCCCATTCTGAGGTATTCTTTGATATCATAAAACCATGGCTTTCCATCAAGCTCTTCCTCCACCATGTTACAGTAGGCATGCTGATCTCGTACCTGAATTTGCAATGGGTCCACATAAACCTTATCTGGATGATGCAACATC
>MDKF010897425.1:0-14524 GCA_026770625.1 Nicotiana glauca
TGTTCTCCAGGTGGGCGCCTGATTGCTGAAAAACTTGAAATGTATTCCCTTGTTCTCCAGATGGGCGCCTGATGGCTGAACATGTAATCTATTCCCTTTTTCTCCAGGTGGGCGCCTGATTGCTGAAAAACTTGAAATGTATTCCCTTATTCTCCAGGTGGGCAACTGATTGCTGAAACTTGAAATGTATTCCCATGTTCTCCAGGTGGGCGCCTGATTGCTGAACTTGAAATGTATTCCCTTATTCTCAAGGCGGGCGCCTGATTGCTGACACTTGAAATGTATTCCCTTGTTCTCAAGGTGGGCGCCTGATTGCTGAAACTTGAAATGTATTCCCTTGTTCTCCATGTGGGCATCTGATTGTTGACACTTGAAATGTATTACCTTGTTCTCCAGGTGGGTGCCTGATTGCTGAAACTTGAAATGTATTCCCTTATTTTCAAAGTAGGCTCCTAATTGCTGACACTTGAAATATATTCCCTTGTTCTCCAGGTTGGCGCCTGATTGCTGAAACTTGAAATGTATTCCGTTGTTCTCCAGGTGGGCGCTTGATTGCTGAAACTTGAAATGTATTCCCTTTTTCTCCAGGTGGGCGCCTGATTGCTAAAAAACTTTAAATATATTCCCTTGTTCTCCATGTGGGTGCCTGATTGCTAAACTTGTAATCAATTCCCTTGTTCTCCGGGTGGGCACCTGATAACTGAAACTTGAAATGTATTCCCTTGTTCTCCAGGTGGGCGCCTGATTACAGAAACTTAAACAGTATTCCCTTGTTCTCCAGGTGTGCGCCTGATTGCTGATACTTGAAGTGTATTCCCTTGTTCTCCAGGTGAGCGCCTGATTACTGACACTTGAAATGTATTCCCTTGTTTTCAAGGTGGGCGCCTTATTGCTGAAACATGAAATGTATTCCCTTGTTCTCCGGGTAGGCGCCTGATTGCTGAAACTTGAAATGTATTCCCTTGTTCTCCGGATTAGCGCCTGAATGCTGAACTTGAAACGTATTTCCTTGTTTTACAGTGGGTGCCTGATTACTAAAATTTGAAATGTATTCCCTTGTTCTCCAGGTGGGCGCCTGATTGCTGACACTTGAAATATATTCCCTTGTTCTCCAGGTTGGCGCCTGATTGCTGAAACTTGAAATGTATTCTGTTGTTCTCCAGGTGGGCGCCTGATTGCTGAAACTTGAAATGTATTCCCTTGTTCTCCAGGTGGGCGCCTGATTGCTGAAACTTGAAATGTATTCCCTTGTTCTCCAGGTGGGCGCCTGATTGCTGAAAATCTTGAAATATATTCCCTTGTTCTCCATGTGGGCGCCTGATTGTTGAACTTGTAATCAATTCCCTTGTTCTCTAGGTGGGCACCAGATAACTGAAACTTGAAATGTATTCCCTTGTTCTCCAGGTGGGCGCCTGATTACAGAAACTTAAACAGTATTCCCTTGTTCTCCAGGTGGGCGCCTGATTGCTGATACTTGAAGTGTATTCCCTTGTTCTCCAGGTGAGCGCCTGATTGCTGACACTTCAAATGTATTCCCTTGTTTTCATGGCGGGAGCCTGATTGCTGAAACTTGAAATGTATTCCCTTGTTCTCCGGGTGGGCGCCTGATTGCTGAAACTTGAAATGTATTCCCTTGTTCTCCAGGTGGGCGCCTGATTGCTGAACTTGAAATGAATTCCCTTGTTCTCCAGGCGGGCGCCTGATTGCTGACACTTGAAATGTATTCCCTTGTTCTCTAGGTGGGTGCCTGATTACTGAAACTTGAAATGTATTCCCTTATTCTCCATGTGGGCGTCTGATTGTTGACACTTGAAATGTATTCCCTTGTTCTCCAGGTGGGTACCTGATTGCTGAAACTTGAAATATATTCCCTTGTTTTCAAAGTGGGCACCTGATTGCTGAAACTTGAAATATATTCCCTTGTTCTCCGGATGAGCGCCTGAATGCTGAACTTGAAATGTATTCCCTTGTTCTCCAGGTGGGCGCCTGATTGATAAAACTTTAAATGTATTCCCTTGTTCTCGATGTGGGCGCCATATTGCTGAACTTGAAACATATTTCCTTGTTCTCCAGGTGGGCGCCTCATTGCTGAAATTTGAAATGTATTCCCTTGTTCTCCAAGTGGGCGCCTGATTGCTGACACTTGAAATATATTCCCTTGTTCTCCAAGTTGGCGCCTGATTTTTGAAACTTGAAATCTATTCCCTTGTTCTCCAGGTGGGCGCCTGATTACTGAAACTTGAAATGTATTCCCTTGTTCTCCAGGTGGGCGCCTGATTACTGAAACTTGAAATGTATTCCCTTGTTCTCCAGGTGGGCGCCTGATTACTGAAACTTGAAATGTATTCCCTTGTTCTCCAGGTGGGCGCCTGATTACTGAAACTTGAAATGTATTCCCTTGTTCTCCAGGTGGGCGCCTGATTACTGAAACTTGAAATGTATTCCCTTGTTCTCCAGGTGGGCGCCTGATTACTGAAACTTGAAATGTATTCCCTTGTTCTCCAGGTGGGCGCCTGATTACTGAAACTTGAAATGTATTCCCTTGTTCTCCAGGTGGGCGCCTGATTACTGAAACTTGAAATGTATTCCCTTGTTCTCCAGGTGGGCGCCTGATTACTGAAACTTGAAATGTATTCCCTTGTTCTCCAGGTGGGCGCCTGATTACTGAAACTTGAAATGTATTCCCTTGTTCTCCAGGTGGGCGCCTGATTACTGAAACTTGAAATGTATTCCCTTGTTCTCCAGGTGGGCGCCTGATTACTGAAACTTGAAATGTATTCCCTTGTTCTCCAGGTGGGCGCCTGATTACTGAAACTTGAAATGTATTCCCTTGTTCTCCAGGTGGGCGCCTGATTACTGAAACTTGAAATGTATTCCCTTGTTCTCCAGGTGGGCGCCTGATTACTGAAACTTGAAATGTATTCCCTTGTTCTCCAGGTGGGCGCCTGATTACTGAAACTTGAAATGTATTCCCTTGTTCTCCAGGTGGGCGCCTGATTACTGAAACTTGAAATGTATTCCCTTGTTCTCCAGGTGGGCGCCTGATTACTGAAACTTGAAATGTATTCCCTTGTTCTCCAGGTGGGCGCCTGATTACTGAAACTTGAAATGTATTCCCTTGTTCTCCAGGTGGGCGCCTGATTACTGAAACTTGAAATGTATTCCCTTGTTCTCCAGGTGGGCGCCTGATTACTGAAACTTGAAATGTATTCCCTTGTTCTCCAGGTGGGCGCCTGATTACTGAAACTTGAAATGTATTCCCTTGTTCTCCAGGTGGGCGCCTGATTACTGAAACTTGAAATGTATTCCCTTGTTCTCCAGGTGGGCGCCTGATTACTGAAACTTGAAATGTATTCCCTTGTTCTCCAGGTGGGCGCCTGATTACTGAAACTTGAAATGTATTCCCTTGTTCTCCAGGTGGGCGCCTGATTACTGAAACTTGAAATGTATTCCCTTGTTCTCCAGGTGGGCGCCTGATTACTGAAACTTGAAATGTATTCCCTTGTTCTCCAGGTGGGCGCCTGATTACTGAAACTTGAAATGTATTCCCTTGTTCTCCAGGTGGGCGCCTGATTACTGAAACTTGAAATGTATTCCCTTGTTCTCCAGGTGGGCGCCTGATTACTGAAACTTGAAATGTATTCCCTTGTTCTCCAGGTGGGCGCCTGATTACTGAAACTTGAAATGTATTCCCTTGTTCTCCAGGTGGGCGCCTGATTACTGAAACTTGAAATGTATTCCCTTGTTCTCCAGGTGGGCGCCTGATTACTGAAACTTGAAATGTATTCCCTTGTTCTCCAGGTGGGCGCCTGATTACTGAAACTTGAAATGTATTCCCTTGTTCTCCAGGTGGGCGCCTGATTACTGAAACTTGAAATGTATTCCCTTGTTCTCCAGGTGGGCGCCTGATTGCTGAAACTTGAAACGTATTCCCATGTTCTCCATGTGGGCGCCTGATTGCTGAACTTGAAATGTATTCCCTTGTTCTCCAGGTGGGCGCCTGATTTCTGACACTTGAAATGTATTCCCTTGTTCTCCAGGTGGGCGCCTGATTGCTGAAACTTGAGTTGTATTCGCTTGTTCTCCAGGTAGGCGCCTGATTAGTGAAACTTGAGTTGTATTCCCTTGTTCTCCAGGTGGGCGCCTGATTGCAGAAACACTTGAAATATATTCCCTTGTTCTCCAGGTGGGCGCCTAATGGCTTATCTTGTAATCTTTTCCTTTTTTCTCTAGGTGGGCGTCTGATTGCTCGAACTTGAAATGTATTCCCTTATTCTCCAGCTGGGCGCCTTATTGCTGAAACTTGAAATGTATTCCCTTATTCTCCAGGTGGGCGCCTGATTGATGAAACTTTGAATGTATTCCCTTGTTCTCCATGTGGGCGGCTGATTGCTGAACTTGAAACGTATTCCCTTGTTCTCCCGGTGGGCGCCTAATTGCTGAAATTTGAAATATATTCCCTTGTTCTCCAGGAGGACGCCTGATTGCTAACACTTCAAACGTATTCCCTTGTTCTCCAGGTGGGCGCTTAATTGCTGAAACTTAAAATGTATTCCCTTGTTCTCCAGGTGGGCGCATAATTGCTGAAATTTGAAATGTATTCCCTTGTTTTCCATGTGGGCACCAGATTGCTGTACCTGTAATATATTCCCTTGTTCTCCAGGTGGGTGCCTAATTGCTGAAACTTGAAATGTATTCCCTTATTCTCCAGGTGGGTACCTGATTGCTGAAACTTGAAATGTATTCCCTTGTTCTCCAGGTGGGCGCCTGATAGCTGACTTGTTCTCCAGGTGGGCGCCTGATTACTGACACTTGAAATGTATTCCCTTATTTTCAAGGTGGGCGCCTGATTGCTGAAACTTGAAATGTATTCCCTTATTCTCCATGTGGGCGTCTGATTGCTGAAACTTGAAATGTATTCCCTTATTTTCAAGGTGGGCGCCTGATTGCTGAAACTTGAAATGTATTCCCTTATTCTCCAGGTGGCCGCCTGGTTGCTGAAACTTGAAATGTATTCCCTTATTCTCCAGGTGGGTGCCTGATTTCTGAACTTTAAATGTATTCCCTTATTCTCCAGGTGGGTGACTGATTGCTGAAACTTGAAATGTATTCCCTTGTTCTCCAGGTGGGCACCTGATTGCTGAAATTGAAATGTATTCCCTTGTTCTCCAAGTGGGCGCCTGATTGCTGGCACTTGAAATGTATTCCCTTGTTCTCCAGGTGGGCGCCTGATTGCTGAAACTTGAAATGTATTCCCTTATTCTCCATGTGGGCGTCTGATTGCTGAAACTTGAAATGTATTCCCTTATTCTCCATGTGGGCGCCTGATTGCTGAAACTTGAAATGTATTCCCTTGTTCTCCAGGTGGGCACCTGATTGCTGAAACTTGAAACGTATTCCCTTGTTCTCCAGGTGGGCGCCTGATTGCTGAAAAACTTGAAATGTATTCCCTTGTTCTCCATGTGGGCGCCTGACTGCTGAACTTGTAATATATTCCCTTTTTCTCCAGGTGGGCGCATGATTGCTGAAAAATATGAAATGTATTCCATTATTCTCCAGGTGGGCGCCTGATTGCTGAACTTGTAATCTATTACCTTTTTCTCTAGGTGGGCGCCTGATTGATGAAACATTAAATTAATTCCCTTGTTCTCCATGCGGGCGCCCGATTGCTGAACTTGTAATCTATTCCCTTTTTCTCCAGGTGGGTCCCTGATTGCAGAAACTTGAAATGTATTCCCTTGTTCCCCGGGTTGGCGCCTGAATGGTGAACTTCAAATGTATTCCCTTGTTCTCTAGGTGGGAGACAGATTGCTGAACTTGAAATGTATTCCCTTGTTCTCCAGGTGGACGCCTGATTGCTTAAAAAATTAAAATGTACTTCCTTGATCTCCAGGTGGGCGCCTGATTGCTGAACTTGTAATCTATTCCCTTTTTCTCCAGGTGGGTGCCTGATTGCTGAAACTTGAAATGTATTCCCTTATTCTCCAGGTGGGCGCCTGATTGGTGAAACGTAAAATGTATTCCCTTGTTTTCCAGGTGGGCGCCTGATTGTTGAACTTGAAATGTATTCCCTTGGTCTCAAGGTGGGTGCCTGATTGCTGAAACTTCAAATGTATTCCCTTGTTCTCCAGGTGGGCGCCTTATTGCTGAAACTTGAAATGTATTCCCATGTTCTCCAGGTTTGGGCCTGATTGCTGAAACTTGAAATATATTCCCTTGTTTTCAAGGTGGGCGCCCGATTGTTGAAACTTGAAATGTATCCCTTGTTCTCAAGGTGGGCGCCTGATTGCTGAAATTTGAAATGTATTCCCTTGTTCTCCAGGTTGGCGCGTGATTGCTGAAAAACTTGAAATGTATTCCCTTATTCTCTAAGTGGGCGCCTGATTGTTGTACTTGTAATCTATTCCCTTGTTCTCCAGGTGAGCGCCAAATTGCTGAAACTTGAAATGTATTCCCTTGTTCTCCAGGTGGGCGCCTGATTGTTGACACTTGAAATATATTCCCTTGTTCAGCAGGTTGGTGCCTGATTGCTGAAACTTGAAATGTATTCCCTTGTTCTCCAGGTGGGCGCCTGATTGCTGAAAATTGAAATGTATTCCCTTGTACCCCAGGTGGGCACCTGATTGTTGAAAAACTTGAAATATATTCCCTTGTTCTCCATGTGGGCGCCCGATTGCTGAACTTGTAATCTATTCCCTTATTCTCCAGGTGGGCGCCTGATTACTGAAACTTGAAATGTATTCCATTGTTCTCCAGGTGGGCGCCTGGTTGACGAAATTTTAAATATATTCCCTTGTTCTCCATGTGGGCGGCTAATTGCTGAACTTGAAACGTATTCCCTTGTTCTCCATGTGGGTGCTTGATTGCTGAAACTTGAAATGTATTTCTTTGTTCTCCAGGTGGGCTCCTGATTGCTGAAACTTGAAATGTATTCCATTTTTCTCCAGGTGGGCGCCTGATTGGTGACACTTGAAATGTATTCCCTTTTTCTCCAGGTGGGCGCCTGATTGGTGAAACTTGAAATGTATTCCCTTTTTTTCAAGGTAGGCGCCTGATTGCTGAAACTTGAAATGTATTCCGTTGTTCTCTGGGTGGGCGCCTGATTTCTGAACTTGAAATGTATTCCCTTGTTCTCCATGTGGGCGCCTGATTGCTGAACTTGAAATGTATTCCCTTGTTTTCCAGGTGGGCGCCTTATTGCTGAAACTTGATACGTATTCCCTTGTTCTCCAGGTGGGCGCCTGATTGCTGACAATTGAAATGTATTCTCGTGTTCTCCAAGTGGGCGCCTGATTGCTGAAACTTCAAATATATTCCCTTGTTCTCTAGGTGGGCACCTTATTGCTGAACTTGTAATCTATTCCCTTTTTCTATAGGTGGGCGACTGATTGCTGAAACTTGAAATGTATTCCCTTGTTTTCTAGGTGGGCACCTGATTGCTGAAATTGAAATGTATTCCCTTGTTCTCCAAGCGGGCGCCTGATTGCTGGCACTTGAAATGTATTCCCTTGTTCTCCAGGTGGGCGCCTGATTGCTGAAACTTGAAATGTATTCCCTTATTCTCCATGTGGGCGTCTGATTGCTGACACTTGAAATGTATTCCTTTGTTCTCCAGGTGGGTGCCTGATTGCTGAAACTTGAAATGTATTCCGTTGTTTTCAAAGTGGGCGCCTGATTGCTGAAACTTGAAATGTATTCCCTTGTTCTCCGGATGAGCGCCTGAATGCTGAACTTGAAATGTATTCCCTTGTTCTCCAGGTGGGCGCCTTATTGATGAAACTTTACATGTATTCCCTTGTTCTCGATGTGGGTGCCATATTGCGGAACTTGAAACGTATTTCCTTGTTCTCTAGGTGGGCGCCTGATTGCTGAAATTTGATATGTATTCCCTTATTCTCCATGTGGGCGCCTGATTGCTGACACTTGAAATATATTCCCTTGTTCTCCAGGTTGGCGCCGGATTGCTGAAACTTGAAATGAATTCCCTTGTTCTCCAGGTGGGCGCCTGATTGCTGAAACTTGAAATGTATTCCCTTGTTCTCCTGTTGGGAGACTGATTGCTGAAACTTGAAATGTATTCCCTTGTTCTCCAGGTGGGCGCCTGATTACTGAAACTTAAACTGTATTCCCTTGTTCTCCAGGTGGGGGCCGGACTGCTGACAATTGAAGTTTATTCCCTTGTTCTCCAGGTGAGCGCCTGATTGCTGACACTCGAAATGTATTCCCTTGGTTTCCAGGTGGGTGCCTGATTGCTGAAACTTGAAACATATTCCCATGTTCTCCATGTGGGCGCCTGATTGCTGAACTTGAAATGTATTCCCTTGTTCTCTAGGTGGGCGCCTGATTGCTGACACTTGAAATGAATTCCCTTGTTCTCCGAGTGGGCGCCTGATTGCTGAAACTTGAAATGTATTCCCTTGTTCGCCAGGTGGGCGCCTGATTGCTGAAACTTGAGTTGTATTCCCTTGTTCTCCAGGTGGGCACTTGATTGCAGAAAAACTTGAAATATATTCCCTTGTTCTCCAGGTGGGCGCATGATGGCTTAACTTGTAATCTATTCCCTTTTTCTCCAGGTGGGCACCTGATTGCTCAAACTTGAAATGTATTCCCGCATTCTCCAGGTGGGCGCCTGATTGCTGAAACTTGAAATGTATTCCCTTGTTTTCTAGGTGGGCGCCTGATTGCTGAACTTGAAATGTATTCCCTTGGTCTCAAGGTGTGTGCCTGATTGCTGAAACTTCAAATGTATTCCCTTGTTCTCCAGGTGGGCGCCTTATTGCTTAAACTTGAAATGTATTCCCATGTTCTCCAGGTTGGGGCCTGATTGCTGAAACTTGAAATATATTCCCTTGTTTTCAAGGTGGGCGCCCGATTGTTGAAACTTGAAATGTATTCCCTTGTTCTCCAGGTTGGCGCGTGATTGCTGAAAAACTTGAAATGTATTCCCTTGTTCTCTAAGTGGGCGCCTGATTGTTGTACTTGTAATCTATTCCCTTGTTCTCCAGGTGAGCGCCAAATTGCTGAAACTTGAAATGTGTTCCCTTGTTCTCCAGGTGGGTACCTGATTGCTGAAACTTGAAATGTATTCCCTTGTTCTCCAGGTGGGCGCCTGATTGTTGACACGTGAAATATATTCCCTTGTTCACCAGGTTGGCGCCTGATTGCTGAAACTTGAAATGTATTCCCTTGTTCTCCAGGTAGGCGCCTGATTGCTGAAAGATTAAATGTATTCCCTTGTTCTCCAGGTGGGTGCCTGATTGCTGAAAAACTTGAAATATATTCCCTTGTTCTCCATGTGGGCGCCTGATTGCTGAACTTGTAATCTATTCCCTTATTGTCAGGTGGGCGCCTGATTACTGAAAATTGAAATGTATTCCCTTGTTCTCCAGGTGGGCGCCTGATTGACGAAATTTTAAATATATTCCCTTGTTCTCCATATGGGCGGCTAATTGCTGAACTTGAAACGTATTCCCTTGTTCTCCATGTGGGCGCCTGATTGCTGAAACTTGAAATGTATTCCCTTATTCTCCAGGTGGGTTCCTGATTGCTGAAACTTGAAATGTATTCCATTGTTCTCCAGGTGGGCGTCTGATTGCTGACACTTGAAATGGATTCCCTTTTTTCCCCAGGTGGGCGCCTGATTGCTGAAACTTGAAATGTATTCCCTTTTTTTCAAGGTGGGTGCCTGATTGCTGAAACTTGAAATGTATTCCCTTGTTCTCTGGGTGGGCGCCTGATTTCTGAACTTGAAATGTATTCCCTTGTTCTCCATGTGGGCGCCTGATTGCTTAACTTGAAACGTATTTCCTTGTTTTCCAGGTGGGCGCCTTATTGCTGAAACTTGATACGTATTCCCTTGTTCTGCAGGTTGGCGCTGATTGCTGACAATTGAAATGTATTCACGTGTTCTCCAAGTGGGCGCCTGATTGCTGAAACTTTAAATATATTCCCTTGTTCTCTAGGTAGGCGCCTTATTGCTGAACTTGTAATCTATTCCCTTTTTCTCCAGGTGGGCGCCTGATTGCTGAAACTTGAAATGTATTCCATTGTTCTCCAGGTGGGCGCCTGATTGCTGAAACTTGAAATGTATTCCCTTATTCTCCAGGTGGCTGCCTGGTTGCTGAAACTTGAGATGTATTCCTTTGTTCTCCAGGTGGGCGCCTGATTTCTAAACTTTAAATGTATTCCCTTATTCTCCAGGTGGGCGACTGATTGGTGAAACTTGAAATGTATTCCCTTGTTCTCCAGGTGGGCACCTGATTGCTGAAATTGAAATGTATTCCCTTGTTCTCCAGGCGGGCGCCTGATTGCTGGCACTTGAAATGTATTCCCTTGTTCTCCAGGTGGTCGCCTGATTGCTGAAACTTGAAATGTATTCCCTTATTCTCCATGTGCGCGTCTTATTGCTGACACTTGAAATGTATTCCCTTGTTCTCCAGGTGGGTGCCTGATTGCTGAAACTTGAAATGTATTCCCTTGTTTTCAAAGTGGGCGCCTGATTGCTTAAACTTGAAATGTATTCCCTTGTTCTCCGGATGAGCGCCTGAATGCTGAACTTGAAATGTATTCCCTTGTTCTCCAGGTGGGCGCCTGATTGATGAAACTTTACATGTATTCCTTTGTTCTCGATGTGGGCGCCATATTGCTGAACTTGAAACGTATTTCCTTGTTCTCCAGGTGGGGGCCTGATTGCTGAAATTAGATATGTATTCCCTGATTCTCCAGGTGGGCGCCTGATTGCTGACACTTGAAATATATTCCCTTGTTCTCCAGGTTGGCGCCTGATTGCTTAAACTTGAAATGAATTCCCTTGTTCTCCAGGTGGGCGCCTGATTGCTGAAACTTGAAATGTATTACCTTGTTCTCCAGTTGGGAGCCTGATTGCGGAAACTTGAAATGTATTCCCTTGTTCTCCAGGTGGGCGCCTGATTACTGAAACTTAAACTGTATTCCCTTGTTCTCCAGGCGGAAATGTATTCCCTTGTTCTCCGGGTGGGCGCCTGATTGCTGAACTTGAAATGTATTCCCTTGTTCGCTAGGTGGGCGCCTGATTGCTGAACTTGAAATGTATTCCCTTGTTCGCTAGGTGGGCGCCTGATTGCTGAACTTGAAATGTATTCCCTTGTTCGCTAGGTGGGCGCCTGATTGCTGAACTTGAAATGTATTCCCTTGTTCGCTAGGTGGGCGCCTGATTGCTGAACTTGAAATGTATTCCCTTGTTCGCTAGGTGGGCGCCTGATTGCTGAACTTGAAATGTATTCCCTTGTTCGCTAGGTGGGCGCCTGATTGCTGAAACTTGAAACGTATTCCCTTGTTCTCCAGGTGGGCGCCTGATTGCTGAAATTTGAAATGTATTCCCTTGTTCTCCAGGTGGAAATGTATTCCCTTGTTCTCCAGGTGGATGCCTAATTGCTGACATTTCAAATGTATTACCTTGTTCTCCAGGTGGGCGCCTGATTGCAGAAACTAGAAATGTATTCCCTTGTTCTCCAAGTGGGTGTCTGATTGCTGAAATTTTAATAGTATTCCCTTGTTCTCCAGGTGGGCGCGTGATTGGTGAAAAACTTGAAATGTATTCCCTTGTTCTCCATTATGGCGCCTGACTGCTGAACTTGTAATATATTCCCTTTTTCTCCAGGTGGGCGCCTGATTGCTGAAAAATATGAAATGTATTCCATTATTCTCCAGGTGGGCGCCTGATTGCTGAACTTGTAATCTATTCCCTTTTTCTCTAGGTGGGCGCCTGATTGATGAAACATTAAATTTATTCCCTTGTTCTCCATGTGGGCGCCTGATTGCTGAACTTGTAATCTATTCCCTTTTTCTCCAGCTGGGTGTTTGATTGCAGAAACTTGAAATGTACTCCCTTGTTCTCCGGGTGGGCGCCTGAATGCTGAACTTCAAATGTATTCCCTTATTCTCCAGGTGGGTGCCTAATTGCTGAAACTTGAAAAGTATTCCCTTGTTCTCCGGGTGGGCGCCTGAATGCTGAACTTCAAATGTATTCCCTTATTCTCCAGGTGGGTGCCTAATTGCTGAAACTTGAAAAGTATTCCCTTGTTCTCCGGGTGGGCGCCTGAATGCTGAACTTCAAATGTATTCCCTTATTCTCCAGGTGGGTGCCTAATTGCTGAAACTTGAAAAGTATTCCCTTGTTCTCCGGGTGGGCGCCTGAATGCTGAACTTCAAATGTATTCCCTTATTCTCCAGGTGGGTGCCTAATTGCTGAAACTTGAAAAGTATTCCCTTGTTCTCCGGGTGGGCGCCTGAATGCTGAACTTCAAATGTATTCCCTTATTCTCCAGGTGGGTGCCTAATTGCTGAAACTTGAAAAGTATTCCCTTGTTCTCCGGGTGGGCGCCTGAATGCTGAACTTCAAATGTATTCCCTTATTCTCCAGGTGGGTGCCTAATTGCTGAAACTTGAAAAGTATTCCCTTGTTCTCCGGGTGGGCGCCTGAATGCTGAACTTCAAATGTATTCCCTTATTCTCCAGGTGGGTGCCTAATTGCTGAAACTTGAAAAGTATTCCCTTGTTCTCCGGGTGGGCGCCTGAATGCTGAACTTCAAATGTATTCCCTTATTCTCCAGGTGGGTGCCTAATTGCTGAAACTTGAAAAGTATTCCCTTGTTCTCCGGGTGGGCGCCTGAATGCTGAACTTCAAATGTATTCCCTTATTCTCCAGGTGGGTGCCTAATTGCTGAAACTTGAAAAGTATTCCCTTGTTCTCCGGGTGGGCGCCTGAATGCTGAACTTCAAATGTATTCCCTTATTCTCCAGGTGGGTGCCTAATTGCTGAAACTTGAAAAGTATTCCCTTGTTCTCCGGGTGGGCGCCTGAATGCTGAACTTCAAATGTATTCCCTTATTCTCCAGGTGGGTGCCTAATTGCTGAAACTTGAAAAGTATTCCCTTGTTCTCCGGGTGGGCGCCTGAATGCTGAACTTCAAATGTATTCCCTTATTCTCCAGGTGGGTGCCTAATTGCTGAAACTTGAAAAGTATTCCCTTGTTCTCCGGGTGGGCGCCTGAATGCTGAACTTCAAATGTATTCCCTTATTCTCCAGGTGGGTGCCTAATTGCTGAAACTTGAAAAGTATTCCCTTGTTCTCCGGGTGGGCGCCTGAATGCTGAACTTCAAATGTATTCCCTTATTCTCCAGGTGGGTGCCTAATTGCTGAAACTTGAAAAGTATTCCCTTGTTCTCCGGGTGGGCGCCTGAATGCTGAACTTCAAATGTATTCCCTTATTCTCCAGGTGGGTGCCTAATTGCTGAAACTTGAAAAGTATTCCCTTGTTCTCCGGGTGGGCGCCTGAATGCTGAACTTCAAATGTATTCCCTTATTCTCCAGGTGGGTGCCTAATTGCTGAAACTTGAAAAGTATTCCCTTGTTCTCCGGGTGGGCGCCTGAATGCTGAACTTCAAATGTATTCCCTTATTCTCCAGGTGGGTGCCTAATTGCTGAAACTTGAAAAGTATTCCCTTGTTCTCCGGGTGGGCGCCTGAATGCTGAACTTCAAATGTATTCCCTTATTCTCCAGGTGGGTGCCTAATTGCTGAAACTTGAAAAGTATTCCCTTGTTCTCCGGGTGGGCGCCTGAATGCTGAACTTCAAATGTATTCCCTTATTCTCCAGGTGGGTGCCTAATTGCTGAAACTTGAAAAGTATTCCCTTGTTCTCCGGGTGGGCGCCTGAATGCTGAACTTCAAATGTATTCCCTTATTCTCCAGGTGGGTGCCTAATTGCTGAAACTTGAAAAGTATTCCCTTGTTCTCCAGGTGGACGCCTGATTGCTGAACTTGAAATGTATTCCCTTGTTCTCCAGGTGGGCGCCTGATTGCTGAAATTTGAAATGTATTCCCTTGTTCTCCAAGTGGGCGTGTGATTGGTGAAAAACTTGAAATGTATTCCCTTGTTCTCCATGTGGGCGGCTGATTGCTGAACTTGAAACGTATTCCCTTGTTCTCCAGGTGGGCGCTTGATTGCTGAAATTTGAAATGTATTCCCTTGTTCTCCAGGTGGACGCTTGATTGCTGACATTTCAAATGTATTCCCTTATTCTCCAGGTGGGTGCCTAATTGCTGAAACTTGAAATGTATTCCCTTGTTCTCCAGGTGGGTGCCTAATTGCTGAAACTTGAAATGTATTCCATTGTTCTCCAGGAGGGCGCCTGATTGCTGACACTTGAAATGTTTTCCCTTGTTCTCCAGATGGGCGCCTGATTGCTGATACTTGAAATGTATTCCCTTATTTTCAAGGTGGGCGCCTGATTGCTGAAACTTGAAATGTATTCCCTTATTCTCCGGGTGGGAGCCTGATTGCTGAACTTGAAATGTATTCCCTTGTTCTCTAGGTGGGCGCCTGATTGCTGAAACTTTAAATGTATTCCCTTGTTTTCCAGGTGGGCGCCTGATTGTTGACACTTGAAATGAATTTCCTTGTTCTCCAAGTGGGCGCCTGATTGCTGAAACTTGAAATGTGTTCCCATTTTCTCCATGTGGGCGCCAGATTGCTGAACTTGAAA
>MU788671.1:0-18393 GCA_026770625.1 Nicotiana glauca
TCCTAGCCTGTTATGCTTTCTTGCACTATGCATCTACATCCTAGTCTGTTATGCTTTCTTTCTTTATGTTTCTGCGTCCTTAGTCTGTTATGCTTTCTTTCTTTCCTTGTGTTTCTGTAAATTCTCCTCTATGAGAGTCCCTTCCCTTTAACCCCTTTGTATGAGAGTATAGTTCCAGTCATGGCAGCATCATATTATTGCTGCCCATGACTTTGAACTAAGTTCTTTTGAACTCTTACTCAAACCAATTCCCACTCCCCTTTCCCCTTTATGTGCTGAGCCTTGACTCAAGTCTGGTGGTGTCCTAATCACCATCCAGACTCAGGTCTGACTTCTAAGGTCTGCTCTTAATTTGCTTGGACCAAGCAACTGGTCAGGGGCGTGCCAGTCTACACCCATGGCTGGGCATGACCACCATTTGATGTGGTTCCCTAATCCCTCTCTCACTATGCACTTATTCCTAGTTCTAAGTTCTGCCCCCTTTGGTAAGCCACGCTTTGGGACCCTAGAGTTCCCTCTGAACTTGGATGCCTGAGGGCTGGCTATTCCGCACTGCACTATTCTAATTCTAAATGGGTATCTTGGGTGTAAGAAATGCCGGGAATTCCTAAAATTCCTTGGAACTTTGGAAACACCCTTGATAAATAGAAGGCTTTGGAAATCTGGATCCCGGAGTTGGTTAAACACATGCTATTGGACATCAAGATTGAATTAGGCTGCTTGGATCCAGCTATTTGCTTTTGATGTATCTTTAATTTCCAGTTTGATTTATTGAGTTTGTAATAATCTTTGTATGAAACTTGGGGAATATAGTAAAAAGGTGTGGGAGGGGTTTTTACTTTCTTGCATCAATAAAGGGTAGATATCATGACTTTAGGACTTTAATTTTCTTACTAGAAATCGTGCCTATAGGATTGTCCAATATTTCTGATTCAAAGTCACCACAGATACCATGCCTATAGGGTTTAACATTTAATTATTCTGCAAGTCATCTAGAAATTCTGCCTATAAGGTTTAATGTTTAATCATATTGCAAATCACTAGAGATCTTGCCTATAGGACTTAATGTTCATGTAATCAATGCATATAGAAATCATGCCTATAAGGAATGCATATGCATTAGGCAAACTGTAGGGTTAATTAACACAATCATCTTTTACAAGTTCAATAACAGGCTTTAAAAAATCAAAAATAGATATCATGCCTATAGGACTTTGCATCAAACTCGACTGATTCGTTTTAAACAATAAGAGTCTGTTAATTGGTCTTTAAATGTCTTAATCCAGTAACGTTTTCAAAAGCCCCAATCTTTTAATAAAACCCTCTGAACCAGTATACTTTTAAGTTCTTCAAATCTGCATCTCTTTCTGAAACGGTTTCTTTCTAAACATTCTGCCTAAACGTTTTACTCAGTCCCTGAAACTGTCTTTTAAAACGGTTCTGCAACTTACTGTTCCTTAGATATTTCTGTCTCTCAAACTCTTTCGCAACCATTTCTGTGTTTTATGCTCGAACAATCTGATGATTCTTTTACTCATTTCTCAATTTACTGTAGTCCATACTCTCTTTTCAAAATTCTTCTGCATTAGACTACTTTTCTGAAACCAGTATTTTAAAATCTCTAGCTTAAAATACCTTAATACCTGACAATTGTATCCAAGTTGCCTAATGTGGGCTTCCTGTCTAAACGTATGTATTGAACCAATCCGCCCGCTGCTTAATTTTTAATTTTTAAAGACCAAACCAGTATGTGTAAAGGCATGCCAAACTATATGTTATCTGATATATGGGGGTTAATGTGAGCCTTTCCTGTTTGATTGTTCATTCCCCCTACTTGTTACTTGCTTTTTGAATACAACAAATACCCAGTATAGTCCCACAAAGTGGGGTCTGGGGAGGGTAGTACGTACGCAGGCCTTACCCCTATCCGAAAGGGTAGAGAGGTTGTTTCCAATCGACCCTCGGCTCAAGAAAAGGAAAAGGAAAAACAAAAACAAAACAAAAACAATAGGGCATTAGTAACTCTAGCAGAAATCACCTAAATAATTATGTAAACATAGGTCATAAATAGCATGGCATTCAAAAGGAGAATTTTTGAATGTAAACTTGCTTTTTGAATGTCGATGAGAATTTTTGTCCTTTAAACTCCATAAAGGCCCCCATCCCTTTCTTCCCTTTTTAGGATTAGAAGTCCTAATACCCCGGGACTGATAGTTTGGGATGGGTAATAGCTTGCAATAGGCAAACAATACCTTTCCGCGCTCCAATACCTTAACGGGGTGGGAAGGGTAGACATGGAGATGGTGATTACACAATAACACTATGCGTACAATCAGGTGCCGGTGATGTGATAATGATCCATGTAATGTATAAACCTATGACCCCCCCCTTTCCCCTTTATTAGTTTAATAATTTTTTCAGAATTTTTAAAAGCTGTCCAGTCTTCAACTTCCGTTCCTTGTACTTCTTTTAAGTTACTTGTACCAATTATTTAACTCCTTTCCTTTACTTGCGTATCTCTTCTTTAATCACAAAAACTGTTTCCTTCAAAATTTCAGCACTTCTAAATCCTTTTCACATCCTTATTTGTAACCGTTTCCCATGTTTGCAATGCTTGTTTGTTTATTTGTTTGCTTGCATTTATAGTCACAATTGTAGCATGACTGGGAACCACACTAGTGGATCTTGAGGGGTGCCTAACACCTTCCCCTCGAGATAATTTCAAGCCCTTACCCGAACTATGGTTTTTTATCTTTATTTCTTTTAAAGTGTCCTAATGCACTATAATCATTAGGTGGTGACTCTCCAAACTCTCAAAACCAAAATTTCAAAGTGGGAAAAGAGTTGTCCTCCCAAATGTCGTGAACCCGATTCCGCTCTTTAGGAAAAAGAGGGCGTCGACAGTCATCCATTTGCACAAGGAATTGCATGATCATGGACAAGATATAGCCGAGCTTACAACAACTATGAATCAATTGGCAAAGGCGCAATTGCAACAAGCCCTAAACTCGCGTCAAGTCAATGCAATGGAAAATGTTTCTATGTTAAAAAGGAGGCAAAAAGGGCAACAACAACCTCAAGGAAATTGCAAGCAATTTGACAACAACAATGATGGTGGTGGTTATTCGAATAAGTGCTATGATGAGCAAAGCGAAGAATGTTAATATGTCAATAATTACCAAGGGAATAGAGATAATCAAGGGAATCAACAATGGCGACCCCAAGGAAATTGGGGCAATCAACAAAGCGGCGGTAATTGGAATAATAACAACCAACAACAAGGTGGTGGCAATTGGAACAACAACAATCAAAACAATAATTGGGGTAATCAAGGTAACAATCAAGGCAATCGGAATGGGAATAATAGCAATTGGAGCAACAACAACAATAATCAAGGAGGGTGGAATAATAGCGTAAATCAAGGCAACCGGGGGCAAGGCTTTCAAAGGCCCCCTATGTACCAACAACCGAACAATACACCTCCCTTTCAATCTCAAGGGTCTAGTTCTTCGAGTAGTGATATCGGGAGAATAGAAATGATGTTCGAACAAATGATTAAGAAGAACCAAGACTCCGATTCTTAATTGGCTTCTCATAATACCTCTATCCAAAATTTGGAGGTGCAACTTGGCCAAATCTCTCAATCATTAAATACTCAACCTAAGGGTGCTCTACCAAGTGATATGACAGTGAACCCGAAGGGAGGTAATAATCATGTGATGGCGGTTACCACAAGGAGTGGAAGAGGCGGTGATGTGCATTCCTCGAAGGAAAATCAAGCTGTGAATGACGAAGTTGAGTTGCATGATGACAATGTGCCTTTGGATGTTAATGATGTGTTTGAACCAATGTGACTAATAATGTGCGGATTGATATTGATGATCAGGCCGGGGTAGAGACTCAAGATGCCGTGAACCCGTCTAGGGAACACATTATTGATATGCCCGAGACGGTGGTGCCCAAGGCCAAGGCACCCTTGCCTAGGCCGCCCCTACATTACCCTCAATGGTTGGCAAAGCAAAAAGGTGACAATTAATTCAAAAAGTTCATTGAAATGATGAAGAGTCTTACTATCAATGTGCCATTGTTGGAGGCGCTTGAACAAATTCCGGGGTACGCAAAGTTTATGAAGGATTTGGTAACCAAGAAGAGGTCGATGGAGTGTGAAAAAATTAAAATGACGCATCAAGTGAGTTCTATAGTACATTCTATGGTCCCAAAACTTGAAGACCTCGGAGCTTTCACTATCCCTTGCACTATCGGTAGTGCGGAATTTGCCAAGGCCCTTTGTGACTTGGGGGCTAGCATTAACTTGATTCCTTATTTGGTTTTCAAGACTTTGGGAATCGGACAACCTAGGCCAACTTCAATGAGACTTCAAATGGCGGATCGATCGATGAAGCAACCCTTGGGCATAATTGATGATGTTCTTGTCCTGTTGATAAATTCATATTGCCGGCCGACTTTGTCATATTGGATTGTGAGGTGGACTTTGAAGTTCCAATCATTCTTGGGAGACCTTTCCTAGCTACGGGGAAGGCATTGGTTGATGTTGAAGCGGGTGAATTGACATTATGTATGGGAGATGAGAAGGTGGTATTCCGTGTATGCAAATCAATGAGACAACCCAATAGCACGAATGTGTGTTAATCTGTGGACATTGTCACAGCTGTGATAGTGGATGACACAAGATCCATGATAAATGTTGAAGATCCTCTTGAGGTCGTGCTTCTTAACATGGATGTCAATTATGATGCCGATAGAGTGGATGCGTTAATGCATTGCATGGTATGGGTTCATATTTATATGAGCCTAGAAAGTTATCTTTGGATCTTGAAAACAGCAAAACTCCATTGACAAAGCCATCGATTGAGGAGCCACCGGTGTTGGAGTTGAAGCCACTTCCTCCACACCTCAGGTATGAATTTTTGGGTTCTAATTCAACTCTTCGAGTTATTCTTTCTTCTTGCCTAACTAACATGCAGGTTGACACCACTTTGGCAGTTCTTCAAAAGTGCAAAAAGGCGATTGGATGGACATTGGCCGATATTCGGGGAATAAGCCCCGCATTTTACATGCATAAAATTATCTTGGAGGAGGATGCAAGGCCTTCACTTGAAAATCAAAGAAGACTAAATGAGGCAATGCAAGAAGTGGTAAAGAAAGAGGTTATCAAGTGGCTTGACGCCGGTGTGGTTTATCCGATCTCAATAGATCATGGACCTCTCTGGTCCAATGTGTACCAAAGAAAGGTGGGATGACGGTAGTGACCAATGCCAACAACTAGCTTATTCCTACTCGGACGGTTATGGGTTGGAGAGTTTTGTCACGCCCCAAATTCGAAGGACATGACCGGCGCTTGACCGAGTAATCCGAGTCAAGCGGACCTGGGTGCCTTTCCTACCCCATGTGTTACCCCACATTTTTCATTACTTATTAACCAAGTGAAACAGCTAATTATAATTGGAACACCTTGTTACAAAAGCATACATAACATAGATAATCTTTAGCGTGGTTTACAACTTGCATCGCCCAACTTACAAAATACATATTTACATAAGTTGTTAACCCACATTGCCTGCCTACGGAGCCTCTAAAGATGAAAGAGGAATAATACAATACTTGTAGGCAACAAGGCTCCGGTTACCTTTTACAAATACCAAAACAGGATCCCAAAAGACAAGAATAGAAGCGGCATGAGCCACGCAGGGCCCCGAAAGGAAAGGAGCTCACCAATTCAGCTGGCAGAAAGTAATGAGGAGCTACGGTAGGTGGACTAGAGTGCCTGCTATAGACCCACCTACAATCATAACACGAGTGTAGTGCCCCCGGCAAAAGGGACGTCAGTACATTTGAATTGTACTGGTATGTATGAACAAACTTGTTCCAAGTAAACTCAAACCACACCTAAGTAGGAAACAGTAATGGATGCAGCAACCAAACACATATGAAGGAACAATCAAGCCAAACAAGTTTACAAACTCTCCTGTTTTCCCCTTCCACAATTTCACTTCAATAGTTTCACAATTTGCTCATATTTTGTTTCAATAGTGATTTCGATCACTTTCCACCCTTATTACCTCGGCCACCCTTATTACCTCGGACACCCTTATCACCACAACCCACACCTTATTACTTCGTGTTGCGGTGCGCAGCCCGATCCCACCGTACAGTTTCAATCCACAAACAACACAACAACAACAACAAACAATTCACAAAGGTCAACAACAATACTTCTCAAGAATTAACAACAACAATATTACAAGTGTTTCCATAACCATCAATACTATTTCCATCATATTCAAAAACCCATATACGTTTAACGTCACATTGGTAATTCCCCACAATAAGCTATAGATATTGTTACCACAGTTATTCCAGTTGCACTAGTCACAATTTCCTTTAGTCATTTATTCCTCAATTACAACCACATAACACAATCACAACGTACCCATCACAAGAAATTCATAAGTAATTGACGTACATATCACCTACCAAGCATACGTACATCAAACGAGATGATTTTACAAGGATCAAAGTTAGCATACATATCTGGAGCCGAATTCCCTTTTTAACTTATATTCTCAACTCACCAAGCAGTCTAGCAACGTCAATATAGTGCACAAATTAATATACATAACTTAGAAATGAAGTTCATAACTGCTACTCAAACTCATTTAGGTTATCAACCCCTCTTTGAATACTCTTTTACCCCTACCCAATTCCTCATACTAGATTTTAGGTTTTTAATAGACATGCATGAAGGATTTCAATCATTGTTTCAAGGACTAATGCATGAGACTCCCCCTCTTAGTTTAAACCAGAAATTCAATGGGAGAAGTTAGGGATTTTACCTGTAAGGAAAAGGGGTATGAAGATAAGCTTGAAATTTCCCGGCCCCGATGGTTTTGAAGAATCAAATTTTGGAGAAGATGACTTTCTCTCTCAAGACCCTCTCTTCCTCTCTCTTAATTTGTTCGGCAAGATTGTTAAAATGAGGGGGTTGAGGTGTTTTATTGAAAAGGGGTCAGGTTTTACAATTTAGAAAAATAGAAGCCCGAGCAAATCTCCGATCGCAGAATCGAAATGCGGTCCGTAGATTGGACTGCAGAAATGTGCCCAAAACTCTAAAGGTCTGCCTGGGTCTGCGACAGGAATGCGGTCCGCATTCCTGTTATGCGGTCGCATTTCGCACCATAAAATTTACCTCCACAATACTTGAGAAATTTATGCGATGATTATGCGATCCGCATATTGATTATGCGATCGCATAATGGACTGCATTTTCAACATCAATTTTTACAATCCTTCGGCTTCACTCTACGGCAGAAATACGGTCCTCATAGCTGATCTGTGACAGCATTCTTGATTATAGAATGACAATTTTCTGGAAAACTGATTCATTTGATTTTTAAGTACAAAATCAGTAAAAGGGGTCCGAACTGCGGCAAGCTTGCTCGTCGCGAAGAATTCTACACATTCCTAACAATATTCGGACCTTGGCACTACAAGCTACTAGATTTTGAGCACAAGATTTTACGGGGCCTTACAAGTTTGTATGGATTACATGAAGCTTAACAAGGTGACAAGAAAAGACCATTTCCCATTACCATTCCTTGACCAAATGCTCGATCATCTTGCGGACCGGGCTTTCTATTATTTTCTAGATAGTTACTCGGGGTACAATCAAATTCTAATTGCCCCGGAGGATCAAGAGAAGACGACCTTTACATATCCTTATGGCACGTTCGCTTTCTCGAGAATGCCATTTGGACTATGTAATGTTTTGGCGACCTTCCAATGTTGTATGATGGCAATTTTCACCGACATGGTGGAGGATATCTTGGAGGTCTTCATGGATGATTTCAGCATGGTTGGGGATTCGTTTGAGGAATGCTTGGTGAATTTGGATAGGGTATTCATTAGATGCAAAAAAACCAACCTTGTGCTCAACTGGGAAAAATGCCACTTTATGGTGGAAGAGGGTATAGTGTTAGGTCATAAGATCTCGAAGCAAGGAATTGAAGTTGATAAGGCAAAATCGAGGATATTTCGAGGCTTCCTCTCCCTACTTCCGTCAAAGGGGTGAGGAGTTTTCTTGGGCATGCCGGGTTCTACCAGCGATTTATTAAAGAATTATCGAAAGTTGTGAATCCACTTTGCAAATAGTTAGAGAAAGGAGCCAAGTTTATCTTTGACGAAAAATGCATGGAGGCTTTTGAGCTTTTGAAGCACAAGTTGACCACAAATCCTATCATCACCGCACCTAATTGGGGTTTGCTCTTTGAACTTATGTGTGACGCAAATGATGTGGCGGTTGGGGCGGTGTTAGGTCAACGGATCAACAAGATGTTCCATCCCGTGTATTATGCTAGCAAAATGATGAATTAAGCCCAAAGAAATTACACGTTGACGGAGAAAGAGCTATTGGCTATTGTGTTTGCCATGGAGAGATTTCGACCTTATCTTATGGAGGCAAAGATGATTGTGCACACGGACCATGTCGCCCTTTGGTATTTGATGACCAAGAAGGACTCTAAAGCAAGATTGATGAGATGGGTGTTACTTCTTCAAGAATTTGATTTGGAAATAGTGGACCGAAAGGGAAGTGAGAATCAAGTTGCGGACCATTTGTCCCGGTTGGAGGAAGAAGGGAGGCCATGTGACGGCATTGAGATAAATGATATGTGTGATATGCCTTGGTTCGTGGACATCGCCAACTTCATTGTGACTGGAAATGTCTCGTGTGAGCTCTCTTCCAACCAAAGGAAGAAACTCAAGTGGGATAGCTTGGACTTTTATTGGGATGATCCGTACTTGTTTAAAATTTGCACGGATGGTGTGATAAGAAGATGTGTCCCGGAAGGTGAACAATTGAGCATATTGGAGGCTTGTCACTCCTCTCACTCCTCTCCCTATGGGGGCTATCATGGAGGGGTGAGGACGACTTCAAAGGTTTTGAGTTGCGGTTTCTATTGGCCAACGTTGTTTAAGGATGCTAGTGATTCGGTGAAGAGATGTGATGCATGTCAAAGAGCCGGCGGAATTTCAAAAAAAGATGAGATGCCTCTCAATACGATTCTCGAGGTGGATATTTTTTATGTTTGGGGCACTGATTTCATGGGTCAGTTCGTGAGCTCTTGTGGGATCACTTATATTCTTGTGGCGGTGGATTATATTTCAAAGTGGGTTGAAGCCGTGGATTTACCCAACAACAAAGCCCGGAGTGTTGTGGAATTCTTGAAAAAGAGTATCTTCACAAGGTTTGGCACCCCTCGTGCTATCATTAGTGATGGGGGGTCCCACTTTTGCAACAAGGCTTTCGACTCATTGCTTGCTAAGTATGGAGAAAATCACAAAGTGACCACCCCCTATCATCCTCAAGCTAGTGGTCAAGTGGAAGTCTCCAATTCAGAAATAAAGAGTATCTTGTCCAAAACGGTAAATGCTAATAGGACCGATTGGTCGAAGAAATTTGATGATGCTCTTTGGGCCTATTAGAAGGCTTACAAGCCTCCAATCGGTATGTCTCCGTATCGGTTGGTGTTTGGTAAATCTTGCCATCTTCCGGTGGAATTGGAGCATAAGGCTATGTGGGCATTGAGAAAGTTGAACTTGGAATGGGATGTTGCGGAAAATCTCCGGGTTGAGCAACTAAATGAGCTTGATGAGTTTAGATTTCATGCCTACTCCAGCTTGTCCTTATATAAGGACAAGATGAAGTACCTTCACAAAAATATGCTCGGGGAAAGGAATTGAAGGTTGGTGATATGGTTCTTCTTTTCAACTCCCGGTTGAGGTTATTTTCGGGAAAGCTCAAGTCAAAGTGGAGTGGGCCATTTTAAGTGGTATGTGTGACTCCTTTTGGTGCTCTTGATCCCAATAACAAGAATGGTGAAATATTCCGGGTCAATGGGCATCATGTCAAGCATTATTTGGGAAAGTTTGATGGCAGCCACGTGGTGGCACTGATTCATTTGAAGTGATATGATGGTAACATGCGTCGTGCCGCGACGTTAAATCAGGCGCTTCTTGGGAGGCAACCCATGTCTTTATTATTTCTCTTTGATTTTCTTTGTATATTAGGATTTTTGAGCTAATTGTTTGTGAGATGTTGCAAGGATTGTGTTGAAACAGTGCAAAGCAAAAAGAAACAAAAATTGTAGTCTCTATAGTTTGCCAGTGCGGTCGTGGTGCATTTTTGCGCGGTCCGCACTGGCATGAGCCAAGTTGCAAAGTCTCTAAAGTTTTCCATTGCGGCCGCGATCAAATTTGTGCAGTCCGCAGTGCACTCTAATGCGGCCGCGCAAGGTTGCCTTCTGAAACTTTGGAATTGAAATCCAGCGCGGTCCGCGGTCACTTTTACGCGGCCGCATTGGTAGGTAGGTACAAGGCCCACTGGTTTCTCTATAAATAAAGACCCAGGGCTTCATTTTACACTTTTTGCCAATTGAAAGCATGAGCCCTAAATTTTTACTGTTCATACACCTCTGAGACTAATCTTTGTGTATGCTTGCATTGCATGCCTGATTCTTCATATTCCTGATAATGGTTAAACAAAGAGGTGGTAAACAAGCATAACAACCCGGGAGAGGTGGTGCCTCCCGAGGGGGTAAGGGCAAGAGAATAGAAAACTCGCTCCCTAGGCTCGGGAGAACATTAAAAAGACCCAGAAACTAATACGGGCTGCTGATAAGGCTGCCTCTCATTCTTTGTGGAGTGAGTATGTGCCCTCCAAAAGCATATCCTCAGATTCTGTCCCAACTCACATAACCGACCCCCTCCACCTAGTTGATACTCCTCCACCATCACCCTCAATAAAAAGACTAGTGAATGTAGTCTCGGATTCGTCTGATGAGTCCGTAGCCGGTAGTGAACATTACTCCACCTCCCCCACATCTTCATTAAGTGGGGAGAGTGCAGAACAAGGCGAGGGAGGTGAGCCTCAGATTGGGGGTATTGAAAGAACTAGAAAACCTGAAGTTTAGGAAGATCGATTCGTCAATCACATGGCATTTCACAAGTTCAGGGAGTGGTGGCCGGGGAGGAAGTTGATACCGGAGAGAAGTTTTATTGATATTTACCTCTTACCCCACAACCCGAACGTGCAGAGGGAGTTCCAAACTAGACATGACTGGGAATTTTTCAAGGAAAAGTGCATCGAAGCTAATGAGCACATGATTAGAGAATTCTACTATAATGTGGATCACATTGTCAAGGATACGAAGGTGACAAAAGTGAGAGACAAAAAGGTGGTGTTTGATGGGAAATCCTTAAATGACTACTTGGGGTTCAAGGATGAGGATGAGTCGCTTTATCTGGCTAAGTTAGTGATGGGTGAGGAAGTTCGACCGTGGGTAGACCATTTCTTGGCAATCCTCGATACTATCCTAACATGGTTGCAAGCAGGGAAGAAAATATATAGGAACACCTTCAATTTTGAGGCTCGAGGGTGGTTGACATTTGTATGCAGTCGGCTTCACCCTTCTACCCACGATGATACTGTTCCACTTACCCGGGTTGTTCTTGTTGCATCTATTATGGCCGGGTACCCTATTAATGTGGATAATGTGATGTCTAGGGTGATTTCTACTGTGGGACAGGAGAAGGACCAGAACTACCCTTTTCCCAACACCTTAGTTATGCATTTTAGGGATCTGCAGGTCAAGAAGAAAAAATTTGATGTCAAGACAAAACCTGTGGCTCCTTACTCTTAGTACAACATGAAAGGCCCGGACAACCCAAAATCCAAGAAATACCAGCCCCTACCTCCGCCCCAACTGGCCAGTCTGAGGAGCCAGTTGTGGTAGAGCCTTCTACCGAGCCTTCCACCGTACCTGCTACCACTACCATTGAGACCTTGCCCCTAGGCCCTTCTTCTTCAGCTGGCCCTAGTACTTCAGCGGGCCCGGGGGTGCCATCTTTAAAGACTCATCCCTTCACAGCCCATCAGTTGAGTCAATCCTTGGCTAGCTTGAACAACTGGATGTCGGTTGCGACTTCCAAGTTGTCCATTTTATCCTCTACTATTCAGCCCCAAGCAGCACCTCAACCAGCCCAGATTCCTCAATCTAGTAAGGACACCTTGAAGAAGCTCCTGGAAAACCAGGAAACGAATATGAAGACTCAGGCCACTTTGACTACTGCTGTGGAGTCACATGGCAAGGCTCTGAAGGGGCTTGCTAAGGAGCACAAGAAGCTGAGGAAAACACGGGCTTCCAAGGAGTCTGTGAAGCAGCTTAGGACGGATGTGTACAAGCTTTTGGCAGACCAGATGCCACTAAACTTGCTATTTGGGGAGTCAGTCCCAGATCCAGCAGCACCAGTGCCACAGCCAGATGAGAAGCAGGTACCTAGGCTCCCGAGAAAGAAGAGAAAGCTTCCCACCACAGTTGATGCAGTGATTGTGCTAGCAGAGATTCAAGAGGGTCCCTCCAGTGTTGCACCCAACATTCAGCCGATCCATGATCAGGCCCCAGTCCCAGCAGTTGAGTAGCAAGAGGCCGGGAACCAGTCTGAAGTTCCCGCCCATACAGAGGACCAGGGGACCACTGAGGATCCCATGCAGACGGACCAGGCCTAGGGAGCTCTTCTATATCCTTTCATTGACTTTTTGTGCTTATTTGTGTAGTTGGCATTGGGGACAATGTCGGCTCTTATTCGTGGGGGTGCGCCCTACTTTTTTTTGGATTATCAAGATAACTGTACATATTAGATTCTCATTTTATGTTCCGTTGATTTGATTTTCTATTTGGTCTGTATATAACTTTACATTTTAGCTACTTTTCTCGTACTTTTTATTCTCTTTTGGTCTGTATATAAAGTTACATTCGGTATATATTCATCCCTCATTGTATATTCTACTCCCCTATTGTACATATTCATTCTGTTTTCCTATTTTCACAATTTTTTTTATTTTTTAGCTTCGTAGATAGGCTCATAGCCTTTTGTTTTGTTTTTGGCGTTTTCAATAAGCCTTTGGTTTTTTTAATGCCACGGTTCTTTCCAAGGGTGGAGTGTAGTGCGAACCGGGTGGTTCTTCCCAATGATAGATGGTGTGACAGCCTTCTTAAGGGTTTGAGTCCGTTTTTTATTTTTCTTTTGTTTTTGATATTTCGTAGTTAAGGGTACCTCAGACAAAGTTTCACTTGGGCCTAACACATTTTCCTTTGATCCCATGATCAAAGACATAATATTGTGTTTACGATGGTAAAAGTCGTGGCCTTGAGACTCTTGTGTTGACCAAACAATCATCATGTGGTCTTTTTGGACCATTGTGCCCTTGAATCGTAACTGAGGTCGTTGTGGGCCCTCGACTCGATGTCTTTTATCAATCCCCTAGCATGTGTGGTGAGGAATCAAATTGTGAGCCCAAGTCTCGAGTCAATGGTCTAGAACTTTCCCTGAATGTTTGTTGAGGCGAAATCCTAGGTGAAATTTGACTTGAGAAGTGATTATAGGCTCTCCTTGATCCCAATGTTAAGTTGAACAATTCAATGGCCTACCAATGAAATAATCACTAGTTAACCCTTTCGAGCCTTAAACCTTTTTCTTTCAAGAACCAATGTTACAAGCCTATACCCGTTCTAAAAGATACCCTCTCTTGGCATCCAAAATCTTCCCTTGAGTAATGTCAAATGTCTAAGTTTGGGGGAGGAGAGACAAGAAAGGAAACTAAGTGGCAAAAGGTACAAAAGCAAAAGGAAAAGGAAAGCAATGAAAAAGAAAGAAAAGAAAAAGACAAAAAGAAAGACCAATGTAAAAAAGAATAAAAAGTGGATTCAAGGGAAACAAAAGTGAAAAAGGCATGGAAAAAGTAGAAAAAGGAGAAATGTTTTGAATTGCATAAGAAAGAGTGACAATGTATCCCTCTAATCCCTTGAAAAGAAGTAAAATACTCAAATGAGTCAAGAAAGTTTGCCAAAATGAATCAAAGGAAGTGCTTATGGGAAGATTGAACCCATTTGGACCAAAACATGTCCTACCCTTACCCAAAAGCCTTCACAATGACTCCGCAAAAGCCCTATATAATTTCGAGTTGAAGGGAGCCTACATTAGTGGATACTTACATAAGGATCAAGCATATGGTACCTAGAGCAGGGGTTGTGACCTTCTTCTTGAGAGAGATGAGTGAAAGTCCATCAACCTTGGTTTGTGTGTCAAAACTCTAAAAGGTGAGGTTCGCTTAGGGAGGGTTGAGGATGTGTGAGTTTGGGTTCTACAAAGACCAAGGTATTTGAGAAAAGTTCTTTGATGAAATGCGTCAACTCTTGATGCTCTTGTGTCACACTTGATCCATAGTTTTCAAAGTTTAAAATGTGTTAATGATGCATTCATATTGAGGGCAATTGTTAGTCCCAATTGATGCTTGTTGAGGTTCTCTAGGATAGCTGGAATTACTCGGATGTTACTTTAAGGGGTGGGTCTTATTTTATTTTCTTGAGGACAAGCAAAGGTTTATGTTTGGGGGAGTTGATAAGTAGGATTTTAACGTGTTTTTATGCCCCTACTTGCCTATGCTTTGAGTATAAATTGTTACGAAATAGTCCCAGAATGCTCACAGGTTGTGTTTGATTGTAGGTTTGAGTGACAAAGTGATGAAATGTCGAAGATCAGCTCAAAACAGAGTGAAACCTGCTCAAGTATCAAAGGCCAAGTAAAGTAACGGAAAAAGAGCCTAGTCGGACTGCACAAAAGTGCACGCGGCCGCACTAAGAGATTCAGAGAAGTGTATATTCAGGGCTTTCACCACGAGGCCGCAGTTGGATTTTTGCAGCTCGCATTCAGATCAGCGGCCGCGCCACTTTGTCATGCGGCCCGCGTGAAGAGATTTAGAGAGATGCAAGTTTGGAGACCATAGCCACGTGGCCGTGCTACACTTTTGCGCGGTCCGCGCTAACGAGATTCAGAGAGATGATTCCTTAGCCAAGTCAAGCAGTGCGCTCCGCGCTACTTTATGTGCGGACACACCAATTTCCACTGCAGTTGTGCTGCACTTTTGTGCGGTCCGCGGTCCTCAACTTTAGAGAGTTAAAATTCATGAGTTCAAGAGCCAACGCGGCCGCGCCACCTTTTTGCGCGGTCCGCGCTGACCCTGCAGGGGTATTTTTGTACAGTTTTTCCATCCACTTTAAATAGAATATTTTATCATTTTTAGGTCATGTTTTGTATCAGATATTGAGCTGCGCTCGTGAGAACCGAAGTTTTAGCTTATTTCAGCATTTTAGCATTAATTTCTCAATAGTTTCTTGTAGTTTCTTCTTAGCAATTAATTAATATGCTTAGTTCTTATTCTATTTCTCTTGTTTCTTCTTTAATTATGTCCAGCTAAGCCCATTACCTAGGGTTGTGGCTCAACCCTAGTGTGGGTAGTTGATGGGTGTTGCCATCTAGGGTGAGATTGAGATTGGGTGTTTGTTATTTGGGTTAATTTTGTGTTTCAATTTCGAATTTGTGGTTACAAACACAGATTCAAGCTTAGTGGGTCTAACTCTTCTTGAGAAAGAAAGTCCATGACCCTAGAATTGACCCAACAAGGAATTGGGATGGACCCATGAGAAATGATAGTCCCAATTAACGGATTAAACCTCGAGAGAGTAATTACCTTACTTGAACCCAAGTTACTTGATCTAATTGGCCTACCCAAATAGTCTTGAGAGAGCTATTTGGGAAAAATTATTCTCTCTATCGAGAGGTGTGAGAATGGGTACAAATGTGCAACGGTTATAGCAAAAGCCCCAAATATATCAATCTCCCCTTAGTAACTTCTGCCCGTCGATTAGCCACCTAGGTAGTGTCACAATCCTAGTCCCTTTCTCTATATTAAATACAACTTAGCAATATTCTTGTACCTTAATTTAGCCTTAATTATTAGTTTATAACAGTAGTGATAAATACAAAACCCCCAAAAAAATATTAGAAGTACAATTAGAAGCACATACGCAACTCTAGGCTAGATAGACAATACAACTCCATTCCAAGCTCCCTGTGGAAATTCGATCCCGAATCACTATTTGGGTAAAAGCTATTGCGACCCGCTCTTCCTACCATTGCGTAGTGTCGAGTTGGCAGCGATCATAGTAGAAAGCATTCTACAAGAATACTTTGGCCGTGGAATGATATTTAATAAAATTATCCAAGACATTTTACGTATAACGGGTACGTGCGATAGTGATCTTTATACCACAAAAACAAGATTTATATCCTTTGTTATTCTACCTCTTCAAGAGGTGAGTTGTGGTATTTCTTCATTCACTTCAGAGAATGAAAATCTTTTTCAAAAATAACTTTTAATAGTTTACTATTTTATTTAAGCATAGAAAGACACAGTGTCATAATATTTTCCTACTTCGAGAGAAAATTTTAATTGTTTTACTACTTCAGAAGCAAATTTAAAATACGAAATATAGATCATTATTCTCAATCATATTACCTCTTCTGGAGGTGAATCGTAATATATTTACATCAATAACGCGCTCATATTTACGACTTTATTAATATTGTCACATTCACTTAAGGGAATGGATTAATATTTATAAGAAGTTCTCATCCTTCAGGAAATCAAACATAATTATTTGAACGCATATTAATCACATCAAATTGTGATGCTTCAACCTCTTTTAAAATATTTACTACTTCAGGAGCAAATCAAGGCGGGCATGTAATATAGAGAATATTTAGGTAGCTTATCTTCAATTGCAACCATAGAAAGCCTAAATTATCATTTCTGATGGTCATAGGCATATACCACTTCTGGTGGTTACCAAAATTTCGTCACAATGAGATATATGAAACATAACCACTTCTGGTGGTTGTATATTTCTTGTAAACTCTGCTGGAGTTTAAGTGGATCTAACAATTTTATCCACTTTTTAATCATTTATTAAGATAATAAGGATGAAAACAAATACCAAAAGAGGCATTGTATACATAACACATAACCAAGCGGGCGATAAAGATATTAAAATATAAGCAAAAGGCTCAAATTAAGTTACGAAAATATGGCCAATCCAAATGTAAGTGATGTCTACCTCACTACTCCCAAGAAGAAGAACTCACCTCCTCAAGGATATATTCAGCCTTATGATGCTTGGAATGAACAAGATCTAACCACGGACGTAAGAGCATTGCCTTACATCAGAGATGAACATTGAAATGGAAATTAATTCGAAGTAAGTGCTCAAATAGTAGAGTCTCGTGCTGATGACGTGTTATAAAATAATAATTGTAAAGTAAATAAATCGAAGACAAGTATGAAAACCGCACCAAATCGAGAAGTCAAACTAAACTGATTTAAAAACCCGATTAGGTTTGGTTTGATTTGGTTTGATATTGAGTAAAAAAACTGAACCAAGCCGACATAGAAATATAAAATTTTTATTTATACTTTTAAGATTTTATATAGAATTTTTTTTAAAAATGTCTAGAAATATTTGAAATTCTCTTGTGGGATATAATATTTAATAGTATATGAAGTGCTCCAAATTTATTAACCTTAAATAATGGGTTGTCTGATTACTTTCTCATCAAGTGTTACTGAAATACGTCAATCTCTTTGTTCATCCCTATTCATATCATATGTTAAGATCTATTAAATTCTTATATCTTTTTTGAATGTGAAGTGATTATTATTATTTAGGTATCATATCTATTTTTATGTTTAATTATTAAATTTGGTTAACCTTGAAAGTTTACATCAACGAAAAATTATTATGAGACAACTTAAAAAATAACTATTATGTGTTACTAAGAAAATTCTCCCATAAGAATATTTTAATAGATAAATATAATTGTCAATTTTTATATTTGCACTAAACATATATTTACCCATAAAAAATTTAACCAAGTAAAATCGAAATAATATTTAAGTAACAAAAAATCCGAAAAACCTAAAAGACGAACAAAACCGAACCAATCCAAACCGATATAGTTGGTTTGGTTCGGTTTTGATAAAAAATCGAACCATCCCGGTCCATGTACACCCCTAGCTGCTGTGTAAGCTGCTTGTAAGTTGCTTTTAAGCTGCTACTGTAAAATGCTTGTAAGTTACTTATAAGCTGCTACTGCAAGCTCTGTGTAAGCTACTTGTAAGTTGCTTGTAAGTTGCTACTATACCAGATATAGATAATCCTCTACCAGAGGTAATATTTATCCATAACGGAGTACCGAAATAATAAGCTTCTTCGGGAAGCTTATTTCCAATAGAGTACCAAATAGATAAACATATTTACGGCAGATTCTCATATGGATAAGCTTCTTCAAGAAGCTTAATTACACGGAGTACTAAATGAACATCCATAATCTATATATATATATATATATATATATATATATATATATATATATATATATATATATATATATATATATATATATATATATATATATATAAAA
>MU788671.1:20760-65628 GCA_026770625.1 Nicotiana glauca
TATATATATATATATATATATATATATATATATATATATATATATATATATATATATATATATATATATAACATATTAAAGATTAATGATAAATAATTAAGAAATTACAGAGTATTATGATAGAATTTTTTGTACTAAATGCTAATAAAAATGTCTAGGCATTAGTCGAAGCAAGTAGTATGAAGTTAATAGCAAAGAAAGTTGAGAAAAATAATTTCAGTCCATAATTGAAGGAAATCATTTTTTCGCTGTTGATGAGAAACATTCTAGTAATTAAACACCAGAAAATGACTCTCTCATTAAAAATATGTTTTGAGAAACCACTTCCAACCAACCAAAATACTAACTTATAAGTTGTAAGGGAATGTTATTTCCAACTTGGTTATATATTCGAAATACATAAAAACTCATCCTGGTTTTCAAATATTTTGTGTTCACGTAGAATTTGACGAAGGGCTGCATTCTCCAAGAGTGTGATGTAGACATAATATGCTATTAGTGGCCGCTTCGAAACACATACTTAATCAAATTTGAAGAAAATTAATCTATGATGCGAAAGTGGCGAAATTTCTACTCAATAAACTGGAAATTTCTTGGTGTAATAATACAATGATGATCTTTCGTCGATAAGTGCTTAATTTTGTGCATGAGAAAGAATTTAATAATTCCTATTCATTATCAGTAGCAGAATGATGCATTCATATTACCAAATGCACCGAACTGAAAGTCTTCTTTTACCTCTGACTTTTCATGCCCAATGCAACTTACAAACAATTGAAAACTATATAATCATTGAACTTTGTCATGTTATATTTGGGAAATAAAATAGACAGCTTATTTTTATTTTTATTTTGTTTTTGTCCCGAAGCTATATCTCTGAGGAAGAAATTTTGGTAGAAAGAAATTGCTGAGTAATTTTTTAGTTCAGTTGTTAATTTGTAGTTTGAGACGAACACTAGATAAATAAAGAAAAAAATAAAAAATAAATAAAGTTAGGTAAACTACTGGATCAGACATGTTCATTCTTGTAGGGGTATTATCAATTTTAGACTCGCCATAAAGTATTTACATTCGATAGTCGAAAAAATATGTAAGATTTGTATAATTTTTGTGTATTACATATAGAATGTATATATATATATATACAAAAATATATAATTTTTGACTATTATTTTAAGAGCTACTATACGTCATTTTCCCATTCTTGGAAGTACCACTCACTATCGTCGTTTCCTAATCTGGAAACAAGTTAAAAGGTAAGGGAACTCAAATTGATCAAAGTTCAATTTACTAACGACTTAAAGACATTAATTAGGTCTCTAATTATGATTTATGTAGAATACGACTTAAAACGTGGCTTGAAATCATCTCAAAATTATGATTTATATCTATCTCTTATTGCTTTCTTGAGCCGAGGGTCTCCCGGAAACAGCCTTTTTGTCCCTCGGGATAGGGGTAAGGTCTGCGTACATATTACCCTCCTCAAACCCCACTTGTGGAATTATACTGGGATGTTGTTGTTGTTATTTCTCAAAACTATTTGCTTATTATTCCTAGGTGGTTATTCTCTAAAATTAATGTAAGCGGTATTCAATAATTTATGTTCAGAAGGTTATTGGGATTTTTACTTTTGAACATAAATTATTGAACATCGCTTACATTAATTTTCAAGTTGCCAACTTCATTTATTATAGATAGTACCTTTAATTGGCCAAAAGAGCGACCTGATAAGTGATAATTATAAACTTCTTTTTGTATAATCGATGTATAAAAGTTAGTAAAAGTTTAAGTCATAAATCTTTGTTAGTACTCCCTCTAATACACAATAAGTGATATTTTGATCTTTTTTATGGTTCAAAATAAATGATTTTTTCAGATTTCAAGAATGAATTAATTATTTTTTTCCTACTTTGTCCTTGCAGTAAGTAATGTTGGAGTATGTATTAGGAGTATTTATGTGAAGTGATAGTAAATGTTAATATGGTCAATTTCATTGTTTTTTTTTTTTTTTAATTTTAAGCTCCACTGCATGGAGTTCATTCATTCCATTTTAACGGGATGATTACATAGAGAGGGGTCAGAGGACCCTCACACAAAATAGGCTGAGGTGCATTTTACCCACAGCCTTTCCAACAAAAATAATCTGGTACTTAGCTTACAAAGAAGTTCGCCTTGTCATACCTAATCCTAATACTAGGCATTTGACATCTATCTAGATGGTAATAACCTATTGCCATCTTGGGTAGTTGATGCCATTCAAAAATTAGTTGACGCTGTCCAGAAGAAGATGCTTTTTTAGCCAAGATATCCGCTACATGGTTGGCTTCCCTTAGGCAATGTGAAATGCTGCAATTAACTTGGCAAAGGATCTGTGATATATCATCAATCACTGTTTTGAGCTTCAGATTTCTGGTGCTTCTCATCTTCAGCATGTCTGCGATGATCAATGAATCTATCTCAAGGATACATTCTTGAAATCCATTTTGCAAACACCATTGGATTCCAAATTTTGCAGCTAGTGCTTCTGCTTGGTTGTTACTGGTGCACGAGATTGGCATGGAAAAGGCCATGATCATCGATCCCTGATCATCTCTAACGATGCCTCCAATTCCTGCCTTCTCCCTTGTAAAGCTTCCATCAGTATTGATTTTAACTTTTCCATTGGGAGGCGTCATCCACTTTACAATTTTCCATATGGGAATTGGTCTTAGCCTTTCCACAGTATCACAGAGTTCGCCCCAAGTATTTCCCAGTGAGCATTTTGGGAAAGTCAAACTTGTAGCCAATTGAACTGTCCACCATATTTGATGCTTCATTCTTCTATGCAACATCTTTTTCTGTCCACCGTATTTACATACACACCTCTGCTTCCATAACTCCCAACAGATTACTGTAGGAGTTATTTGCACGACCAATTTATGAACAACATTTATTGATTTTGTTCTCCACCACCTACTTAGCCTGTCCTTCACTGTTTCATTTCTGTACTGGATACCTAGGGGACCTCCAAATTGTTTCCACAGATGTACCGCAGCTTCACTATCCATGAATACATGCTGGATAGTTTCCCTTTTTTTGATATTGCAACAGAAAGGTCAATTTCATTGCTAATTAATGTTAAAAGGTGATTTTCTTAATTTGTGTAAAAACAGTAAAAAAATTACTTATTGTGGACCGAAGGAAGTAGGAATCTTCATCTTCGAATTATGTACTGGGATCTGCAAATTAAAGGGGTAAGGTCTATTTGGAAACAGCCTCTCTATCTCAGGGTAGGGGTAAGGTCTGCGTACACACTACCCTCTCCAGACTCCACTAAGTGAGATTATACTGGGTTGTTGTTGTTGTTGATCTGCGAATGAAAGGAACAAACGTTTTCTTTTATAATTAACGTTGCTCTTACTCTCCAAATTAATTCTTATACAATAGCAGCAACTACATACGGGCCTAGGAAGGGTAGTGAGTGTATAATCTTACCCATATCTTATACACATAGAGATGTTGTTTTTGATAGACCCTCGGCTTAAAACGAACATGAATAATTACAACAGTATAGAAGAAGACATGTAGAATTGAGAAAGTCATAGAAAAAAAGCAGTAACAACAAAATAATAATAAAACCGAATCATAAGCAATATCAACTACCACTGATATGAAAAGAAAGACCCCCGACTGCCTACTAATCAACTACCTTAATTCTCGACCTCCTCCTATCAAGGTTGAATGTCCCCTCCAAAATTCTTATGTGGAAAATGAGAGAAATAGCCTTCTCAAGTTGATCAACCGACAACAAAAAATAGACGATAGCTAGTAAATTGTACGATTCAAGATATACCAATGGGGTTAGTTGCATTTGGGTTTAGGGTAGGTTTTAAATCAGTACTAGTAGTAGACTAATTATAGTGGTCCAAATTAAATAATGTTGGCAACTTTGAAAACAATTCATTGGGTTACCCATATGGCCATATCTATGGGTCCATTTTCCAACAGTTATATGTTAGCTATCGCCCCAGAATATTTCGGAGATTTATAAGAAAAAAGAAAATTAAATCAAATTCATATACTTAATAATCTCTTATTTATATGTATTTATAAAGATATTCAGTTAATTTTAAGTGATATGAGGCCTTAAGTGGGGGTTCCGTTTTGGAAGAGGAAAAAATGAGTGATCCGAGTCATATACTTATGTTTTTATTTGGAATTTGGTTTCTTTGAAAGATTAGTTTTGGTCTAGAATAAGTGAATTTATTATGCAATAAAAAAAAAATATGAAATGTGTAGCTACTTAAGTAAGAGCAGTTTCTTCAAAATCCAAAAGAATCTACACAACATTCAAGTTTATGTTCCAAGTAGTAGCTAGAATACAAGACATATATACATTATTTCAAATATTCTCAAAGGAAGTTCATTTGAAAGTAAACTATAGCTTTCGCTTCATTTGCTAATCTTTAACTATTTATGGACACTTAACTTTTATTTTTTAAGGAAAAAAAATTATAATAAAATGCCACAATAATCAGTGGCGGATCCAGGAATCCAGGCTAACGGGTGCTTTTATGTGTTAATGCAAATCCAACACTAGCCACAAATTCATAGTAAAGGTATATAATCTATTAGTTTGGCTTGATTAATTCGCTTTAACTATTTTCTGTTTATATGTTCATTAAATAAAAAATTCAACTTAGGGTTTTTATCAGATCATATATATTCTATATACATCTTCAAATAGAGAAAAGAAAAATCTTTATATGAGAATATTTAGACATCAATTTGATAAGGAATTTAAGTAAATTTGACACGTCAAAATTAATATGGATTTATACCAATATTTTTCTATCTTCTTTGATAGTAATACTTTTTTTAACTTATATAATATGCAAGAGGAACTAGGTTCTCAAAAGAAAAATTGTACTATTCTATAACTATAGGAGCTAATTAAAATTATAAATATTTTAAAGTAAAGAAATTAGAATTTATCAATTAATTTAAAACCTAAAAGGTAAAAATTATTTTAAGAAAAGCTCAGCATAGTTATTAACCAACTCAAAGAAAGAAATGTGAATATGACGGATAAAAGAATACTTAGGTATCAAGTTAGTTGATTTTGTTCTTATTTATGCCAAAAAATAGTTCAGAAGAGAAAAGAGAGAGCGCAATTTATTTCGGCGAAATTCAACTTAAAATATAAGAGAGATTATTAGAATTTAAAGAGAGAGAGCAAAGAATGAGATAAACAGGACGCTAAACGAAAGAAGATTTTATCATCAATTATCAGATTACATAGTTAAAAGTGAAACAATTAATTAAAAGTTAGTGGAAATTGTTCAAAAGAAGGATCATACCCTCGATCTTCGAACAAAAATACAATGGTTAGGCCAAAGCACCTAAAGCTCCTCCGGGCCAATGGGTGCAAACTCATTCCATTTAACAAAATCTTAAGAAATTTCGGCATAATTAATAAAGATTTTATGTGGGTGCTTAAGCACCCATAAATATGCACGTGGATCCGCCCATGACTGTAATTAAATAAGGTGTAACATGTGTGTGTGCTGTCAAATCTAAAAACTTTGCTGTTTGCATGTATGTTGTCATTTTCATACGTTTCTTTTATCTGCTCAGTCATTAGTCTACATTCAGTTCATTTCTTGAACGTTTGTATACGCAACGGCATAAGAGTTTTGAACCAAAAAAGTAGAGAGCATGTCCTCAAACTCAAAGTCAGACTCCTCTTGGAATCTTTGCACGTACAAATAGTTGATAGTATTTGTTTACCTCGAAAATACAAGAAACAATTAAATTTACTTTATGATTTAGATATTTGATTTAATTCTATACCAATTAATAATAAAAAAATATAGAGTATAGACGAAAGAATTGGATGAATCAAACGAGTGTTACTTAAGCAGTTGACCTCAAGCTCAATGACCTCGAGATGGACCAAAAACAATTAAGTAAGAACAATAAAGCAAAAGGATAGTTCAGATGAATAATAAACGAGAAAAGTAGGATAGTATATTCTTTGCCAATGATTAGATGATGTTACAAGTGATTATGGTCCCCTTTATATAATAGGGAAACCCTAAATAAGGTACATTTCTATTTACAGTAAGGAATATTATTAATACAACTGTCTAACCGCCTAGTACGGAATCATATAATTCTATTCCAGGATTTGCGCCATGATCTTGGGGACGTGGTAGGAATCTCGCTCATTCTATTAGAAATTCCTAACAGCATTATTTCAAGGTCAAACGTAAATAGGCTTCGGTATTCGTCATACTCTAATCCTCGGTCCTTGCATCCTATCTTTGAGCTCGAGTCAGATCCATCGGGCTCGAACTCGACCTTGTCTGAACTTGGGCTTGGGGCAAACCGTTGTGCCTATAGATCAAATGCATACGTTCTTGACCGTATATAGATAGTCCCCACGTTTCTTAAAATAGGTCGATAAGAAATGATTTGATCTTCGATGTTCCGATGCCTTGATCCCAATGTCAATCTCGTGATATCAGCGACTGAAGTGACTGAAAGGTCGCTTTCGTGCAGTTTCCAAAGTTATTAATTGGAGGCGGCTGGCGGTCGGCTATTTGGCTTCCCCAATACGCTTAAGTAACTTCTATAAATAGGCCAACTTCACAGCAAACTTTATTATTTCTCTAATCGTTTTCAAAATCTCATTAGCTCCTTCAACTTGTCTGAGTTTATCCTTCTCTTTAATTTACCCTTACTTTATTGTCAACCCTTTCTCTTTGAATTTCTACACCATAATGGCTAAAATATCTAAATCTATTCCCAAAAAAGAAAAAGCCTCTTCATCATCGCGACCGGTCAAAAGTAAAACGATGGTGCCACCTCATATTGAGGAGTGTATTTTCCCGTCGTGTGAGACAACATCCGATTTCAAAATTGAAAAACCTATATCGACACCATGCCGATGCGAGCCCATGTCCCGGTACATCTGTTTAATATCCGAAGATGAGCTTGAGCAGGTAAAAAAGGACTGCAACTTGGAGAACAAAGATGTAGTGATCCCTTCCCCCGAGGAGGACATCACTACATATAAAACGGGGTACTTAAGCGTGTATACCTACCTATTTATGCTGGGTTCTGCAAATCTAGCTCTGTGTCCCATAGATCCAGTTATTCTTGATTTTTGCCAACAATACCAAGTGACGCTTGGCCAGATCTACCCTTCATTCTAGCGAATCGTCACTTTGATCAGATACTTTTCGAGCCAGGTCGAGGGGATGCCTTTTACCCTTGACCATCTGATCTGACTGTATAGACATCGCCTTTATAGGGGTGGCTTGATAAAGCTGCTACGCCGATCCTTGAAATATCTCTTCTCCAGCATCAATGAGGACAAAGACCAAGGATGAATGAGCCGGTTTGTCTGAGTTAGGACCTCTAACCTGATTCCTGTTGAGAGGATGCCATTCCCTGAGGAATGGAACATGAAATGTAAGTACATGCTTATCGATAGTAACTTTATACCCTGCTTCCTCTTCTCTTTCTCTACTTCATCTTTTTCTTGATCTAACCCCTTTCCGATGGTGTAGCTGTTGCTTGGTTTCTTGGTGTGGTCCTTGACCTTGAAGGTTGGACCCGAAAGCTGGCCTCTACCTTCTCATACGTGGAGCGCTGCTGGTGTGATCTGGCCAAAGGTCTATGGGAGTCTAAAAACAACAGCGAGTTCTCTTGTTTATTTACCTGTGTTTCTCAGTTAATTACTTACTTTGTCTTTTGTAGGCCTCGGAGACGACATTGCTATGCGGCCGCCCCTACCCGATGAAGAAGAGATATCAAATCCTTCCAAAGAAAAGAAGAGAAAGAGGGGGTCGCCTGCAAATCCCCCGAAGCCAAAGAAAAGCATGGCTCGAAAGCCTAAGGATGATACTGTGGTGCTATCCTCAGAAATGGCCCAACGTCTTCGGGACGAGGATGAAGAAGGAGAAGATGACAACTGCTTGTTGGTAGTTCGGAAAAGAGGGAGCACTATCGCTTAAAAAATTTCCGAACCAATGATGGCTGATGTGGTTCATTATAGAACTGAAGAGATCTCCGAGGGGAGTTCGAGCAAAGTCCTCAAGCCATCGGGTAGCAAAAGAGCACCTCGCCTTAGAGGTCATCTGGAGGGTGAGATCGAGGGGCCCGCTCTTGAGGCCCTTCAAAGAGAGGAGAATTCCCCGAGTGGATCGCTTGGGGTAATTAACGTAGATGAGTCACCACCTGGTCCCGAATTCTCAGAGGGGAAATTCTGAGATGCTCGGAACATGAGAACTCCTGATGTAGGGATGAGCCACGAGGGGAACGATATCTTTCGAGAATGCCTTGTAGGGATCGAAGATGGTCCCGATCCAGATATTTCTTTCATCTTTAATGAGGCTCATCAGCTCTACAAACAAGTAAGCTTATTTCCTTTAAAATTACGCTTGTGTTTTATCCTTGTTTCTCTCAGTCTAACTTTTCCTTTTTTTATAAAGGATGTGACGCTTCATCGAGAAGCATTCTCCAAATCCCGAGCCGAGTTTGCTCGATGTGAGGCCGAGCTCAAGAAACTCTTAAAAAAGAGGGATGGCCTTTAGATGCTCTATGTCAAAAATGAGGGATAGATCAGTGACCTTCGAGCTGAACTGGTGGAGGCTTATCAAGAACAAACCGATCTTGTCGAAAAGGTAACATAACCTTCAGGGTTTTGTTATGCATTTGCCCGATTGTTCGGCTAACGCTTCAACTTTGCAGATTCAACAAAAGGGCGAGCTGGTGGAGCAGCTTCAAGAGGAGCTCAAGATGAAGGAGTCCCAGACCCTAGGTTTGAGGCAAGGCATGGACTGTCTCGCCTCAGAGAAGGATACTCTTCGGGAGCAGCTAGCTTCAATCAAATGCCAGTTTCAAAGTGTGAAGTAGGAGAGCCTGGATCGGAGCCACAAAATTGAGGAGCTCGAAGCTAAATTTGCAGTTGATCTTGCCAAGGCCAAATCTGACGTAGAGGAATTTATATCTATGTACTGAGCTGATGCTGAAGCAGCTAACACCAAGGCAAAGGAGATCTCTGCTGTGGCCAAAGTTAAGCTATCATGTGCACTTGACCATGCCAGGCGACAGTCTCGGAGAGAGACTCTCGTAGAGGTGCATGCTCGAGGCTTCGATCTCTCAATCGATATTGAAAAGGCAAAGACTTTAGAACAAGAGGTTGCACTTTACTTTCTGATGATGAGGGTTCAACCAGTGGGTTTGAGAGTGGAGGAGACGAAGATGAAGTCCCCGAGGATGAGGCTCTTAAAGACGCAGCTGCGGAAGATGTAGCTGCCGAAGATGTGACCCCGGAGTAGGTTTAGGTTTCTTCAATTTTTTTTAGTGTTTTTGTGCAAGGACCCCTCATGGTCATTTGTAAATATCTTTTGTAATCACCTCTCATGCATATAAAAGGATATCTTTGCTTCATCTTTGATTTGTATCGAATTCAGTCTCGTCGAGTATTGGTTTGGACTCAAAACATAATCAACCCTTAGGTTTTTTATCGATCAATATAATATCTTTTAAGGCTTTTGTTGGTCCTCGAGCTAGGTTTAAATTGATTTGATGTGAGCTCGGGATGTCGGGACTCTTGAGTCTGAGTTGAGTGAGAACAAGGTCTCGAACCCTATATATTTTGGTCCTTAGGCTCTTTATATGAGGCCAATTCGGCCTCTAAAGTGGCTATTATTTTTCCTCTTTTTAGGCTAAAAGACTTACAGAAACTTTTTGTATGCCTTAGCATGTGTTTTTGTACCCGTTGGGTTTTTCGAAGGTTTTAAGGATCGGGACCTTAATAGTAATTTTTTGTGTAAAGATAATTGATTGAGGTTTTCTCTAAGGCTGATATTATTGAAGCCTCTAAATTATTCGAGGGCTAATTTTATCTAAGCCCTTTATCTTTGCTTTTGCCGAGGGTAGCCTTATGTAACCAGTTTTTTCAAATTGTTTGAAGGCCTTTAATTTATGGTGGAAGTCAGACGTCTTTGAGCCGCACTATTTCGGCCGTAGCCTATTTATACGGCCGTAGTCTTTAATATGGCCGTAGCCTTCGAGTATGTCTCTTGGACTTATTGCCCGATAACGTTTTGAACTTGTTCAAAAGGTTAGTCCCCGAGTATGTTAGCCTTGGCCTTTGTATCGAGGGGATGCCTCTTTGAGGTCTTATGGGTCCAAGTTTTTGTTGACTCGGATGTGGTGACTGTCGATGACAGTCCCCGAGTATCTCGGGGTTGCATTCGTGTTCTGGATCTTAAGTCATTTCCTATAGGATTATAAGTGTAGAGATTGCATAATAGTAAACCTCTTTGAGACACAAAGTGATTTTGATATAAACAGAATGCTTCTTTAAATAATTGATACATGCGTACATGTTTTGCCGCCAGGGCTCAACTATTCTATATGGAAATGGTTCATCTGACCGTTTGGACCATTACAAAGTTCTCCTATCGACGCCTTCTTAGGCGTGAAGTATTTTCCTCGAAAATATGACCTCCGAGGGTGATACCACCCAGTATTCGAGGTTTATTGGAAAGAAGCCTTGGATACGGTTGAGTTCTCCTTAGGTAGCATATAGTTATAGCCTCGTTAAAAACCTTGTCGGTAAAACCCATTTGGGATAAAATCCGATCTAAGGGAAAATGAGTGCAACGCATGCTTTAAAACCTAAAGCCTTCATGTAAAATAGTGCCTTCGATATCTTCGATCGAACACCTGCAATCAGTTAGTTTCAAATTCAAATGGACAAAAATGATACATTCATACCTTAGCAGCAGTATCGTTTGAGTAACGATACGTTCCAATTGTTTGACAATTGTTCACCTTCCATTGTGCTAAGTTTGTAAGATCCTTTACCGACAACTCTAAGGACATGGTATTTTCCTTCCCAATTCGGGCCCAGTTTCCCTTCATTAGGGTCTCGAGTGTTAAAGGTGAATTTTCATAGAACTAAGTCCCCGATTCCGAAGTGTCGAAGGTTAGCCCTTCTATTGTAGTATCTTTCGATCCTCTACTAGTGTGCTGCCATCGGAACAAGTGCTGCCTGTCATTTTTCATCTAAGAGCTTGAGGCTAGTATTCATAGCCTCGTGATTTGACTCCTCCGATGCATGTCGAAATCTGGCGCTGGGTTCTCCGACTTCGATAGGGATAAGGGCCTCGGAGCCATAGACTGGAGAGAACAGAGTAGCCCCCGTGCTATACTTCGATGTTGTTCGATATGCCTAAAGGACCTCGAGTAGAACTTCTCTCTATTTTCCTTTTGCATCCTCTAACCTTTTCTTCAAATTTTGAATGATAGTTTTGTTTGTTGACTCGGCTGTCCATTTCCAGTTGGGTGGTATGGTATTGATAAGATCTTTTTTATTTTTTGTGCTTCAAGGAACTCCGTTACTTTTCTATCGATGAATTGTTTTCCATTGTCACATACAAACTCGGCAGGTATCCCGAACCGGCAAATGATGTGGTCCCAGATGAAGTCGATAACTTCTTTTTCTCTTACCTTCTCAAAGGCCTGTGCTTCCAACCATTTAGTAAAATAATCAGTCATAAACAAAATAAATTTATCTTTACCTAAGGCCGTTGGTAGAGGGCCGAATATGTGCATTCCCTATTTCATGAAAGGCCACGGGGATAGGACCGAGTGGAGTTGTTCTCCGGGATGATGGATCATCGGTGTAAACCGTTGGCACTTATCACACTTTTTAACAAACTCTTTAATGTCTTTTTCCATGTTATCCCAGTAATACCCTGCTCTAATAACTTTGCTAACCAAATATTCGACGCCGAAGTGACTCCTACAAGTACCTTCATGGGTTTCTCTTAGAACATAATCGGTGTCCCCCTAACCTAAACATACCGCCAATGGCCCGTCGAACGTTCTCTGTTACAATGTTCTATCTTCATCTAATGCAAACCTAGTAGCCTTGGTTCGTGGGGCCCTCAATTATTTACGGTCCGATGGGACTTTTCCATTTTTCAAATGTCGATATATTTATTCCTCCAGTCTCAAGTCAAACTTGTTGAATTTATCTCGGCATGACCTTCTTCAACCACAGACCTGGATAACTGGACGACAATCCCTGGGATGATATCATCGTCTTCGACCGAGGATCCCAGATTAGCAAGTGCATCGGCCTCGCTATTTTGTTCTCAAGGCACATGATCCAAAGTCCATTCCTTGAAGCGGTGCAAAGTTACCTGTAGCTTATCCAAGTAGCGATGCATTCTATCCTCTCGGACTTCAAAACTTTTGTTTGCCTGGTTCACCACTAAGAGTGAATTGCACTTGGCTTCAATAACTTCTGCTCCCAAGCTTTTAGTTAGTTCAAGGCCTGCAATCATGGCCTCATACTCGTCCTCGTTATTAGTTAACCTAGAAGTTTTGATAGATTGTCTAATGGTACCACATGTGGTTTCAAGACAATACCAAGCCCGGACCCTTTTCACATTCAAGGCACCGTCCGTGAAAATGGTCCATACCCCCGATGATGTACCCGATCTTAGAAGGAGTTCTTTCTCTACTTCGGGTACGAGGGTCGGCGTAAAATCGACAATGAAGCCAGCTAGGATTTGCGACATGATGGCTACTCGAGGTTGATACTCGATATCATACCCGCTAAGTGCGATGGCCTATTTGGCCAACCGGCCCGATAGCTCGGGCTTATGCAAAACATTTCGAAGGGGGTAAGTTATTAATACACATATGGGATGACACTGAAAATATGGTTTTAGCTTCGTAGATGCGCTTATCAATGCAAGTGCTAATTTTTCTAAGTGAGAGTATCTAGTTTCAGCATCTCCTAAAGTTTGGCTCACATAATAAATAGGGAATTGCGCACATTGCTTTTCTTAAACTATTACACCACTTACCGCTATCTTGGACACTACTAAGTATAGGTAAAGTTTTTCATCTAACTTCGGGGTGTGAAGCAAAGGCAGGCTCGAGAGATATTGCTTTAATTCTTCTTAAGCTTGATGACATTCCGGGGTCCATGAAAAATCCTTTTTCTTTTTAAGCAAAGAAAAGAACTGATAACTATGATTTGATGACCTTGAAATGAACCGACCCAGGGCAGCAATTCGTCCCGTTAGCCTTTGCACGGCCTTCACGCTATCCATGACCATGATATCCTCGATGGCCTTAATCTTTTCGGGGTTAATTTCGATACTCCGATTCGACACCATGAAGCCTAGGAACTTACCTGAGGCAACTCCGAAGGCACATTTCTCCGGGTTAAGCTTCGTGTTGTACATTCTCAAAATTTTAAATGTTTCCTGCAAAAAAGTCAAATGCTCCTCTACGCACTTAACCAATATATCATCAATGTAAACTTCCATTGTTTTACATATTTATCCTTCGAACATTTTGTTGACTAGGCGTTGATATGTAGCTCCTGCATTTTTTTAGCCCGAAGGGTATTACCTTGTTACAACAAGTTCCAAATTCAGTAATGAACGAAGTCTTTTCCTGGTCCTCTAGGTTCATCTGAATTTGATTGTACCCGGAGTAGGCATCGATCATATGATCGATGTTGGGCAGTGGAAAAGAGTCTTTTGGGCATGCTTTATTCAAGTGCTTATAGTCTACATACATTCTAAGTTTGTTTCCTTTTTAGGAACTAAAACTACATTGGCTAACCATTCGGGGTACTTTAACTCCCAAATAGATCCTATTTTAAGAAGTTTGGTTACCTCGTCCTTTATGAACGCATGTTTCACCTTGGACTGGGGCCTCATTTTTTGCTTTATCAGTTTGAACCTGGGGTAGATGCTTAGCCAATGTGTGATGATTTCCGATGGAATCCCTGTCATATTTAAATGGGACCAAGCAAAGCAATCCATATTATCAATATAAAATTGAATGAGTTTTTTCCTGAGTTCGGGGTTTAATCCCGTTCCCAATTATACCTTTTTCTCCGGCATGTATTCGTTTAGTATGAATTTCTCCAGTTTCTCAAAAGTTGATTTTGCATCGGACTCATTGGGAACGACGAAGATCCGAGGAGTAAGGAAGTCCTTTTTTTCGTGTTTGATTACTTGTTGCTCCGATTCCATCGAGGCCGACAACGGTGATTTCTATTTAGCCACCTGCTTACCTTTGATGTTAGATTTCTCCAAGGTTGAAGGCTCTGGTATCGGCACCACTTCCTCGGCTACAAACATCTCATTTGTGGCATGTTGCTCTCCGTAAATTGTTTTCACTCCCTCCTCTGTTGGGAACTTTATCATCTGGTGAAGAGTTGAAGGCACTACCCTTATGTTGTGTATCCACGGTCTCCCGAAGAGTACATTATACCTCATGTCGCCTTTGATGACATGGAATTTCATGTCTTGTATGGTTCCACCTACGTTTCATATTGAAGTCATTCAAGTTCCGGGACGTAGGTACAATCTGACCTTGTAGGCCGAGTTGTTCCACGACCCTCGATCTAATTATGTTTGCTGAGCTACCTGGATCCACTAGAACACGCTTAACTAGAATTTTATTTAAAAGGATAAAAATTACTAGGACGTCATTGTGCGGTTGGGATACGCCTTCTTCTTTCTCGTCACAGAATGATAGGACATCCTCGGGCACAGAGCTCCGAGTTTGTTTTTCTCTGGTGATTGATACCTTGGTGCGTTTGAACACAGGTCCTTATGGGATGTCAACACCGCCAACGATCATGTGGATTACATGTTGTGGTTTTTTCTACTCATTTTTCTTGCATCTCTCTCCCTAAAATGGTTTTTAGCTCAATCACTCAGAAATTCTCGAACGCGACCCTCGTTGAATAGCCGAGCTACCTCCTCCCTTAGCTGCCTGCAGTCTTCGGTTCTATGGCTATGTGTGCCATAATATTTAAACATCAAATTTGGATTCCTCTGAGAAGGATCAGTTTGTATAGGCCTGGGCCACCTGGTATCTTTGATTCTTCCAATAGCTGACACGATCCCTGATGCGTCTACACTGAAATTATACTCTGACAATCGAGGTGCCCCTACGGGATCGGTGTGTCTATCAAACCCGCTCTTACTCATGAGTCCCCGAGAGCTCTGTCATCGATCATTTATCTGATCATTTCGAGGAGCATTACAACCTGAACCACTATTTCTCCGTTCAACATATGGCTTATACCGTTCTTTGTTTAACCTCGATTCCCTATCCCTATCCCTCAGGGGCTTAGCTGCCGACCTGTTAGGATGAACTAAACCCGTGGGGGCTCCCAACTGGTCGTCCTCGACCCTAATCATTTATTGGTAAGATTTATGTACGTCCGACCACGTCACAGTTGGATACTCGATCAAATTCTATTTTAATTGTCGAGACGCAATGGATCTCCTTTCATTCCAACCCTGCATAAAAGCTTGTACTTCCTAGTCATCTGAGACCGGTGGTAATTCCATTCAGTCCATCTAGAACCTAGACACGAACCCCCTTAGCATCTCGTCGTTCCTTTGTTTATCTTGAAGACATCCAATTTTCTCGTTGCCACCTTTATGGCTCCGGTGTGTGCTTTCACGAAGGCGTCTGCTAACACAGCAACCAAATCAATAGAATTAGGAGGCAATCATAGCTCTTTTGACAATGTTTCTCCAAACTTTTTTTAGCAATACTGATTCGTTCTCATCGTCGTTCAAGCCATTTCCCTTGATCCCGCAAGTGTATGAAGTAATATATACTTGGGTATATCAGGCATGCGAAACTTTTTAAGGATGGGCATTAGAGCCACTCTCTGAGGAAATGGTGTTTGTATGAACTTTTTTGCATATAAACCTTTCAAAACTGGAGGTGCCCCCAGTATCTGGTCAACACGAGAGTTATAAGTCTCCACCTTAGTATCATTGTTCTCAATCTTCTTTTCCCTAAACTAGATCCTTTTGGTGAGCTCTTCGAGCATCCTCATAATGGTGGGGTCAATCCCTGTATCATTTTCGTTCGACCTCTCCGGCGCTGGTTGAGCACGCGAGTGTTTTCTGGTTCAGCTACACTCGGAGTTTTATTCTGACTCTGATGTTGGGCGATTGGCTATCTACTGCGCTTGCAGCATCTCGAATATCACTTGGAGGCTAACTCCCCCATCTCCAATACCTGGTGTTCCTTGGCCCCCAGATTAGGCTTCTCTACGTACACTCCCTCCGGGATCTACGCCTAAATTTGCGTCCAACGCAATGTGCAAACTGACATCAACTACTTTCACATTTGGCACTTTTTTCCAGGGTTTATCGGTGGTACACCGACCCCTAAATTATTATTTTTCCCATGAAATCCAAGACCTCCGTTTTCATGAACAAGTGTATTTTGCGAGTTCGAAATGTTTAATCCTGAGAATCAAAAAATTTTGACAAGAAAAAGCATAAAAATAATGTGTGTAATGAGAATTAGTAAAGAATTAATCACCATTATCTTTAACCCCACGGTGGGCGCCAAATTATTTACCTCGATAATACTAGTAACAATTAAATTTGATTGGTAATTTTAAAGATATGTCATTTAATTCTATACCAATTAATAATCAAGAAATATAGAGTATAGACGAAAAAAATGGATGAATCAACCCAGTGTTACTTAAGCAGTTGACCCCGAGCTCAGTAACCTCGAGATGGACCAAGAACAATAAAGTAAGAATAATAAAGCAAAAGGAAAGCTATGATGAATAATAAATGAGAAAAGTAGGATAGTACATTCTTTGCCAATGATTAGATGATTTACAAATGATTAGGGTCACCTTTATGCCATAGGAAAACCCTAAATAATGTACATTTCTATTTACAGTAAGGAATATTATTGATACATTTGTCTAACCACCTAGTACGAAATCGTACAATTCTATTTCGGATCTGCGCCATGATCCTGGGACGTGGTAGAAATCTCGATCATTCTGTTAGAAATTCATAACGGCATTATTTTGAGGTCGAGCGTACTCGGCTTCGGTATTCCTCGTACTCTGATCCTCGGGCCTTGCATCCTATCTTTGAGCTTGAGTCTCATTCATCGGGCTCGAACTCGACCTTGCCTGAACTCGGGCTTGGGGCGGTCCCTCGAGCCTATGGATCGAACGCATACGATCTTGACCTTATACAATATTCACCATTTACTTTTCCTAGTTAATATACATAGATTATATACCATTATATATATATATATATATATATTCATCGATCTTTTTTAGTCTAAGCGATTGGGTGACGACTAATCAAATTAATATTTCTATACTTGTTTTAATTACTTTCACTATTTTGGATTATCATCTTCTATTTCTTTATCTTTACAAATTATATACTAAATCCATAGCATGCATATATTGCCCCCCCCCCCCCTGCCCCCTTATTATGTCACATTTTTACTAATTAGTTAGATAGTGATTTTCTTTCGAAATCTATCTACATCAGCTTGAGTATAATAATAATAACAACGTACCAGTGTTTGAGATCAGAAGTTGCATTATCAAATAACCCTCATGTTATTGTCCCTTTTTTTTAATGGATGATTTGGGTACACGCATTAAGAAACAAGGTTGATGTTTGGTTAAGTGATGGTTAAGTTTAATTTTGCCTATATTTTGTTTCTTAACGTTGCATCTCTCACAAGGAAGTAGGATAGGTAAAGTGAAGGAAGGAATTTACTTGCATTTCTTTTTCTAAAAGATCCTTTTTTAAAAAGTTTTTAAATGTCATTTTATATGCATTAGTTAAGTTTTTATTTGTGAACGTTGATGTGATTGCATTTGTACTTATAATACCACCGAGGAAGGTATAGAAATGGATTAGATTCTTTCACCATTAATTGTCAGGTTCAACTATTCAAGGCTGTGAGATGAAGAAATTCTTATTAGGAACTATTTCCCCATGAAGGACCCAACGTGGTCTGAATTAGTTCGGCCAGAGCTTTAAATACTTAATGACTAAACAAATGAAGATGGTATTTGTGCCACGTATTTATACTTTAACTAGTGAATTTATTCGCGTTTCGTGTAATGATAAAAAATATTGTTAAAGTCATATTTTAATTATATGTATATTTCATATTACCTAAATTTCTAAAAGTATTAAACCCTAATGCAAGAATTTTATATATATATATAAAAGATCCAGCGGATCATTGCAAAAGGATAAAAGGCCATATATGACATTTAGGTTACTAAGTTTGGAAAGTTTCCTACAATTACTTTCACAAACAGACTTATTTATTGGAAAAAATCCTCCTTGTCTTCCAGCATCCTGGACTCAACAGAGGTAGGATTTACAATATAATAGACTAAACCATAGTGCATTGGTTGCTTGGATCCTTCCTGGGCTAGCAGGTGGGCGACTTCATTTCCTTCTCTAAAGCTATGCCGGAACACACTTCCTTATCCTTCTGGGAGATCAAGTACCTACATGATTGTTGTTACCTAATTTTTTTCTATATTTTTTATAGACATATATACTTTCAAGATAACATGTATGCATGTATAAGCATGCATAAATTATTTTTATAATATTTTCTATAATTTTAAAGGTTTTAAATCGATTTATTTCCTCTCTTTTTACTAATAAACTCTCCAATAATTATCCTTCGAATTATTGTTGTGGTAATTTAGCCATATAAATGCTTTATTCATGCCAAAATATTGCCTAAATATTTTTGAGCATTTTTATGATTGCTTTTATATTTTCAAAGCCAATTTGCATATAATTACAATATTAGCCCTATTAATATACAATTAAGTTATTAATGCATAAAATAATCTTCTATATTTATAAACTATTAAATAGCTATTTAAATTATTTTAGTACACGATATTATTTTTTAGAAATTACCTATTAATTATTATAAATTATATAGGATTAAATTGGCTGTTTAAAACTTAGCCAAATCGTCTTTCAATTTCAGCCTCAATACCCCAGCCGAATTTCAGATAAAAATACCCGACCCAGGCCCTAACTACACCTACCCAACCCAAGATCCCATCAGATCATGGCCGTTGATCTAAAAGATCAACGTCCCTCGTTTAAATTTACCTTTTTTATAATTCTAGACGTCTCCCAACCATAATCATTCTATGCACCCACTACCCTAAATTCTCTCTACTCTCAGAACACTCTCAACCTAACGTTAATCTTCATACGCCGACCTCCATCTCCGATCATCTCCTGTGACCTCTCATCGTCTCTTACGCCTCCAATGGCTTCTCTCGTGCCATTCCTGCCTTCTCTAAGATCCTTAAGGGACCAGGGCCATGCCGACTTGCATCTAGGGTTCATCTCCTGCCTGTTCCCAGTTGTTCCAGTGTGATTTCAAGCGAAATTATTCTATATTTTCTAAAATCCTTGGGATTCTAGACATGTTTCTTCATCTCTATATGGGTTTCTATCGAAACCCTAATTTCTTTTCTACACCTCCTAGATCTGGACAATTTGAGTTATTTTACACTCTCCTTGAGGTTCTTTACAAGAATCATGTGATTTCAAGTATTTTTCATCTTTCTCTGAAACTAGGGTTTTCGGAACTTCTTTTAAAAGCTTATTTAACTTATTCTTTGTGTTTAAGCTTCTATTGTGTGACGACCCAACCCGTCGGCTTATGTGTTATTGCTCCATTTTCCCAATTTATTGCTTCTTCATATTTCGTTATCGGTATATGGTGTGTTAGAGTTGATTTGGATTGGTTTTGATAAGAAAGGAGACACTTAGTCTCTTTAAGGAGGGCTTAAGTTGGAAAAGTCAATCAGACGTTGACTTATGAGTTATAGGGTTCGGATGTGATCTCCGGTGATTTAGTTAGCTTAGAGAGGTGATTTGTGACTTAGGAGTGCGATCGGAATTGATTTTAGAGGTCCGGTGTGGAATTAGGCTTGAACTGGCGAAGTTAGTATTTTGGCGCATTCTGGTTGGTAGGTGAGATTTTGATCCGGAGGTTAGAATGGAATTCTGAGAATTTTTTTAGCTTCGATATGTGATTTTTAATATGTGTGCAAAATTTAAGATCATTCGGAGGTGTTTTGGTCGGGTTTTTGATCAAATGCGTATTTCAGAAGTTTTTAAAAAACTTAAGCTTGAATCCGATAAGAATTGATGATTTTAGTGTTGTTTGATGGGTTGTGATGAATGGAACAAGTTTGGATAATGTTTTAAGATATTTTGGTGCTTTTGGTTGAGGTTCCGAAAGCCTCGGGGTGGTTTCGGAGGGTCAATCGGACCATTTTTGGACTTGAGATTGCAGGTTTCAGCTGTTGGTGTTGCAGAAAAATATTGTTCATCGCGTTCGTGTAGGGTGAGTCGCGAATGTGTAGAGTAAATCTAAGGGCAAGGAAATTTGGCCTATGCGTTCGCATCAATGGTCACGCGATCGTGTAGGGGAAGTGGGTCAGCCATCGCATTCGCATGTGAGAGGTTCGCGATCGCGTAGTATTAGTTGGTAGTGCATCGCGTTCGCAGGGCTCTAATCGCATTCGTGTAGAGTTATTTTGAGAGTCTATATTTTTTTGTTACACGATCGCGGGGCCTATTCGCGATCGCGTAGAAGGAAATGTAGGAGCTGGGCAGTGAGTTCATAAACATTTCATCCGCGAGTTTTAGTCATTTTTCCTCCATTGTTGAGTATTTTAAGAGCTCTTTGGGACAAATTGAAGAGGGATTCAAGGAGGATTGATTGGGGGTGAGTTCCTTGGCCTAAATACACGAGATTTATGATGGGTTTAACATGGAAATTGGTTGAAATTCTTCAAAAGAGGTAAAGCTAGGGCTTGAGTTTTTGATCTTTTAAAATTGGGATTTGATAGGTTTATTTGAGCTCGGATTTGGGAGTTCTTGGTATGTATGAACTCGTGGCGAGACGAGGAATTCGGTAATGTCAGTTTTGTAATTTTTTGAGAAATTGGCCCGGGGCTCATGTTTTGCTAGTTTTGAGAATTTTGCTATTTCTCGATTGTTTTCGATTGGGTATTGTTCCCTTAGCATATTGTGATATATTCGCTCTGATTTTGGTTAGATGCGATGCGCGTGGAGGCCGGTTTAAGGGGCAAAGGCATCGCGGGCTAGAGATTTCACCGACGTCATGGAGGCTGTATTGAGGTGACTTGCACGCCGAATATGAGCGTGGGTAGAGTACCATTGGGGATTGTGACTTGGTCCGTCCCAGTTGTTGATTTTGCCGCGTATTTGACTGAAACTACTTGTTATCATCATAATATTGGGCTGATTGCCATGTTTGGGCTTCGTGCCAACTATGTGAATCCTTCAGGGATTGATATCACTGTTTTCGCATTACTTTACATATTATTTGATCTCGGTCCAGGGTTTTAATACTATTTTGCAAACTCAGCTATTTTTTTCTAAGATTTGAAAACTTAAACAATATTTTATTGACGTTTTGAGCTGAGAACTATGATATTAATAGTGCCCAAGTGGCTTATGTGCATTTTTAGACTGAGCATGGATCGGGCTGCGCGCGGTAGCAGTGTTATCGTTATTTCTGGATATATGGATGGCTCGGGCTGCACGCCGCAGCAGTGTTACATTGATATTGCGCTTGGGTTGTAGGAGCCCCTCTGGTTCTGAACCCCCATATTGAGCGCGGGTACCCAAATGGATCGGGCTGTGCACCGCAGCGGTCATATGCATTGCATTGTATTGCATTCATGCATTGGTTCCTGTTCGTGCTACGTGTCATGAAATTCAACACTCTCATTTCATTGGCATCCATGCTACTTCTTGCACTGTTTACCAAATACCCTGGTGTTAATTATTAGTGGAGTGTTGTGCTCGAGGGGCTGACTTATGTGCTGATTTGCACTATCTGATTTTCGCATTCATTTGCTTAACTGTTGAAAAAGATATTTTCAAAAGAGGTTTTAACTAAGCCCAGGTATTTTCTAAAGGATTTCACAATTTTACTGTTTTCTCAAAGGGTTGCACTATTCTATATAGCATGATGGAGTGCCTTACGTGATTTCTTGCTGCTCAGTTATTATTTACTTTTATTGCTCACTGAGTTTAAGTACTCACTTTACTCCCTGCACCTCGGATGCAGTTGCAGGTATTTTTTACCCGATAGCAGGTTAGAGCTGATTGAGGATTTTGTTATCGTGGCTGAGCAAGGTGACCGCCGGCGTTCGCGGCACCGGACTTCATCTTTTGATTCTAAATCTTATTTTGTATATTATTGGCCCTGTAATTTTGTTCAAATTTCTTTAGATGCTTTGACTTGTGACACCCCGGTCGGGCTGTGTTGGGTTGTAAATATCAGTTATTAATGCCATTAAGTCGTATTTATCCATTCATTTATCTTTAATAATTGTTAAAGAGACGAATTGGGTTAGTTGGCTGGCCTTGTTTTCATGAGAAGCGCCATCACGACCGGGTTTGGAAATGGGGTCGTGACAAGTTGGTATCAGAGCGTAGGTTACCAGGTCTCACGAGTCATGAACAAGTTTAGTAGAGTCTTACGGATTGGTACGGAGATGTCTGTATTTATCCTTGAGAGGCTGCAGAAACTTTAGGAAAAACTACACCTTCTTGGAATTCTTATCGGGCGTACTTGATTCAGTCCAAGATATTGCTCTTGAAATTCCCTCCACACGTCTGTATGCGCACATGAGCACTTAGTATTATATATGTCTTGATGGCTTGTGATTCCCCGATCAAGGGGAGAGATGTGATCTTCGTGAGTATGTTGGGCTAGTCTGGAGGACTTGAGGCCAGATCTTTGCCTATGGCTTGAGCACCAAGGTGCTGATTGTGTAAGCAAGTGTTTTTAACCTATATGTTCGGTATAGCCCTTATTAGACGGAATGGCGGTTGGATATCCATGTGCTGAGTATGTTAGTACTGTGAGATGTATCTATATGACTTAGTAGTGACGAAGAAGTCTGTTGGATAATAGATGAACTGTTAAGTGTTCGAGTCCTGTTGTGATTCGATGTGTAGCCCGAATTAGAGGCGCGTGAAGAATATTTTTTGTGTCTACTAGTTGGAAAGTAAAGTGCATTACATGTGGCGGTATGAGTTTAGACTTAGGAAGACAAAATGACTGTGTAACGTATATAATGGTGGAAAGTGTGCTGAAGTACTAAATTAAGGCGGAGTAGGTGGGTTATCTCCTGCGAAGCATTCTTAAGTGGTACGATTCGTATATATATTGTTAGAAGATGGCATGTGTAATTTAAAAGTACGTGTTAAAATTTGATAAATTCGAGTCGCTCGAAAGGGTGGACTCAACTGATGTGGGGATGGATGCGAGGTTTGCTGAGGATTTCAGTACTTGATGATCTGTGTTTTCACAAACTAGTAGATGATTTGAGTTTAATATCACTATGATATTGTGGCATCATTAGAGTAAAAGTATTATGGGTTATTGAGTGTGCCCTTATATATGGCTTCGAGCCAAGTTGGGGATGTTGTTGTTGATTAGCTGATCGCACGGGTATGTGCTATGTTGGTTTCGTTTCGAGGTATGCTAGCGGATCAGTTCTGGTTGCAGAAATTGAGCCGAGGCTGGCACGAGTGAAGCAAAATTTTGACAAAGGTTATATGGTACTTCGTAGATGTGTGGAAATAATAGGATGTCTTGACCTGTTGTTGATAAAGAATGCTTAGTGTAAAGAGAAGGAAGTTGTTTGGTAGTATCGGAATGAGATCACGTCCTGCAGTGTCAGAATGCTAATGAGGGACTGGTGGTTATGTCCGATTGATCAGGTAAGTTGCAGTTCGAATATGAAGTAATGACTCTCGAGAATGGTTTTATTGTGTTCAAGATCCTACATATAACAATCAGCTGTATTAAGGTTGTGTATGTGGTTGGAGACTGTGTATTCATCGGAGAATGTCGAGGCTTGTGGTATTTTGATGTTAATTATGGGATCCTATGTATCGGTATCTGGAAGGTAATGGTAACGAATTTAGATTCGCAGGAAGTTCTTCAAGTAAAGTATTCTGGAGTGTGGTATTTCTGGGAACAACTGAGAGAGTATTCGGTGGACTATAGGTCTTAGACAGTGTGGTCTTATGTCCGAGTCTCGTATGGTAAACCTGGGTTGAGGCATTGTGGTGCTACAACAAGAGGGAATATCAAGTTGATCATGAATCAAAAGGAAAGTTAAATAGATGGAATAGCTTGATAGTAGACTGAATCAGTATGGTAAGGATATGATTAATTCTTTGTATGTGTGCGAGGTTGTGAGCCCTTACAAGTATTGTGCAGCGAAGCTCTTGAGTTCTGACAGCTTGCTTAGCTTGGTTTGGATAGCAGGATTCAGTCCTGGCAATTTAACTTGTGCAAATAGAACAGGGAGAGAGTTCTTGTTGAGTTTTACCGTGGTTCGGAGATGTATATATTTTCTTGGGGCATGCGAAGCATGGAATGTGTAATGATTCTTCTTCTAGATGGGATTGACAGAAGGTCTGGGCTAGATGAGTTACAGTTCAGTTCTGAAAAGAAGTTCATAAAATTCTTAGGCAACGGGTAACCTCAGGTAATCAAGGAAATGGTACTGCTGAATGGGAGTGATTTGATGAGAGTATATATCTTGGAAGAAGGGTAATGTGATTAGACTAATGATACTACGTTAGTATTATGGTGCTTTCTTGCTAGATCGACTGTTGATGTCTGAGTTTGTGTGATGGCACAGGGGAAATTTAGAATATCTATCGTTGGATGATTGGATACGTGAGGTGTGATATGTATTCATACGGTGGAATCTGGGATAAGGTACAGTGATTCGTGTGCTATACGGAGTTGGAGACTGGGAGTTCTCATGTTCAGGCTATGCAGTGGTTATGGATCGTGGGTATCGATACCGTATAGCGGCTATTGGGATTTGGAGGCCCGAGTGGATCTTTCTTTATTTGGTATGGTAGATTTTGGATATGATGTTGAGATGTAGACTGGTTGTCTCAGTGATGGGTTATTCTAGACTATTGTGCTATGGGCTATGTCAGAAAATACCACAGGTTGCGTGGCGAGGTTCATTGGATCATGTTCTAGCAGAGTGGTTTGCATTCCAAAGACTAGAGAACGGCTAGGAAGGATTGCTTTTCTTAATTGGGCCTTCGTGGGGGATGTCAGTGCAAAGGTTTCTACCATTGATTCAGTTCAGGTATTGAGAGACTTTTTCGGATGCGTTTCTTGTGGCCGGGCATGTTGCCGGGCGAGATTGTGGATTGCGGTATTTATTTGGTGTCGGGCACTGTATCGTGCAGCTCCGGTAGGAGTTATAGTAGTGGAAGGAGCAGCTTCAGGCTTCTTAATATTGAGTTCGTTGGCAGGCCAAGGTGGCTACGTATTTAGCTTGAGTTAGCTTGGTTGTCCCCGAGTTGTATTGTTGAGGGATAGGTTGATTCGATTGTTATTGAGCTTGTTAGTGATCTAAGGAGATCTGTAAGTTGCTCTTCTGTGCTGTGAGATGTTATGATTTGTTGGATACGGGCACATGTGGTGCGATTCTATTAAGGATTCAGAAAGGAAGTCGAGAAGAAAGAGTAATTGAGTGTTGCTCGGTGTATAGAGTATTGGTTATGGCCTATCGGGTTTCGTGTCGTGTGTTATTTATTTCACTATGGGTGTAATGGATTGCTTGGTTTCAGACATCAATTTGTGCGTGGCTGTCTATTTTGAGCATGGTGACTTGAGGTGCTTCATGTGTAACAGTGTTTGGATAGGATCGCGCGTTGTGGCGAGGCCACGTGAAGTTATGACCTTTCAAGGAGGATTCAGGTACTCTATTTCTATGATGTAAGATGAGGTCTCATCTTTGTGTTGTAACGGTATCGATGAGCTTGAGGTACAACTCTTCCGTTTGAGTTATTTGTCCTGATTTGAGTATGTTTAGACCATTCCTTAATGGTGCGTGCCTTATGCAAGTTATGGCTTAGGCCTATATTAAGGTGTCGTATCACCAGGGTGGTATGTTGAATTTGAGGTGATCGTTGGAGTCATTAATGAATGCGAACAGATGTGATTTCAGCTTGTTAGAGGGTTAATATCGAGGTTCGGCCCAGGAATCTGTTGTGGTATTAGTCAAAATGGGAGTGGCTTCAGGTATGGGTGATCTGAGGAATGGTTATGGTTTATCGCGTGTTTTATTTATCGTTGGCAGTATATAAAAGTGATGGAATAAGACTATAGCTAATAAGAGTTTTTCTATCGGTATTTGGTTATTGTGGGCAACTGCTGTGAATAGAGGCCATTGTTTTGAGTGTTTGTATTATGTGGTATATCGTATGGTTTCACCGGAGGTTGCAGGTATGGGTTATTACGGCTGGTTTGGGCTTATTCTGAGTATAGATGTGAGGTTCTGATCTTGTGTATGATTTCAAAAAGTGCAATGTGGTTCTACGGTTGATGGTTTAGATGGACTGTGCAATTTTAGCTATATTGTGCTATCAGACCTATGTGAGATAGGGTGACATGGGATCACCCGGGGTATATGCTTGGTAATGTCATTCAACTATTGGTTAGCTTCTAGGACAACTCTAGGTACGCTCGAGGACGAGCATTTGTTTAAGTTGGGGAGGATGTGACGACCCGACCTGTCGGCTCATGTGTTACTGCTGTGTTTTCCCCGTTTATTGCTTCTTCATGTTTCGTTATCGGTATGTGGTATGTGAGGGTTGATTTGGATTGGTTTTGATAAGAAAGGAGACACTTAGTCTCTTTAAGGAATGCTTAAGTTGGAAAAGTCAACCAGACATTGACTTATGAGTTATAGGGCTCGGATGTGATCTCCAATGATTCAGTTAGCTTCGGGAGGTGATTTGTGAATTAGGAGTGCGATCGCAATTGATTTTGGAGGTTCGGTGTGGAATTAGGCATGAATTGGCGAAGTTAGTATTTTGGCGAATTCCGGTTGGTAGGTGAGATTTTGATCCGAAGGTCGGAATGGAATTCTGAGAGTTGCTGTATCATCGATATGTGATTTGTGATATGTGTGCAAAATTTCAGGTCATTCGGAGGTGTTTTTGTCGGGTTTTTGATCAAATGCGTATTTCAGAAGTTTTTAAGGAACTTAGGCTTGAATCCGATGAGAATTGATGATTTTAGTGTTGTTTGATGGGTTGTGATGATTGGAACAAGTTTGAATAATGTTTTAAGACATGTTGGTGCTTTTGGTTGAGGTCTAAGGGGCCTCGAGGTGGTTTCGGAGGGTCAATCGGACCATTTTTAGACTTGAGAATGCAGATTTCAGCTGTTGGTGATGCAGAAAAATATTGTTCATCACGTTCACGTAGGGTGAGTCACGAATGCGTAGAGTAAATCTGAGGGCAAGGACATTTGGCCTATGCGTTCGCATCAGTTGTCACGCGATTACGTAGGGGAAGTGGGTCAGCCATCGCGTTCGCGTGTGAGAGGTTCGCGATCACGTAGTATTAGTTGGTAGTGCATCGCGTTCGCAGGGCTCTAATCGCGTTCGTGTAGAGTTATTTTGAGAGGCTGGATTTTTTTGTTACGCGATCGCGGGGCCTATGTCGCGATCGCGTAGAAGGAATTGCTGGAGCTGGGCAGTGAGTTTATAAACATTTCATCCGTGAGTTTTAGTCATTTTTCTTCCATTGTTGAGTATTTTAAAAGCTCTTTGGGACAAATTGAGAGGGATTCAAGGCGGATTGATTGGAGGTGAGTTCCTTGGCCCACATACATGAGATTTATGATAGGTTTAACATAGAAATTGGTTGAAATTCTTCAAAAGGGGTAAAGCTAGGGCTTGAGTTTTTGATATTCCAAAATGGGGATTTGATAGGTCATTTGAGCTCGGATTTGGGAGTTCTTGGTATGTATGAACTCGTGGAGAGACAAGGAATCCGGTAATCTGAGTTGTAATTTTTCAAGAAGTGGGCCCGGGGATCGGGTTTTACTAGTTTTGAGATTTTTGCTATTTCTCGATTGTTTTCCAGTGGGTATTGTTCCCTTAGCATATTGTGATGTATTCGCTCTGATTTTGGTTAGATACAACGCGCATGGAGGCCGGTTTGAGGGGCAAAGGCGTCGCGGGCTAGAGATTTCACCGGTTCGAGGTGAGTAATACTTGTAAATGATATCCTGAGGGTTCTAAACCGTAGGTTTGCACATCATAGTGCTGTATTGAGGTGACTTGCACGCCTAATATGAGCGTAGGGTAGAGCACCGTTGGGGATTGTGACTTGGTCCGTCCCGGTTGTTGATTTTGTCGCGTATTTGACTGAAACTACTTGTTATCATCATAATATTAGGCTGATTGCCATGTTTGGGCTTAGTGCCAACTATGTGAATCCTTCAGGGATTGTTATCACTGTTTTCACATTACTTTGCATATTATTTGATCTCCGTCCAGGGTTTTAATATTGTTTTGCAAACTTAGCTATTTTTTTTCTAAGATTTGAAAACTTAAATAATATTTTATTGACGTTTTGAGCTGAGAACTATGATTTTAATAGTGCCCAAGTGGCTTATGTGCATTTCTTGACAGAGCATGGATCGGGTTGCGCGCCGTAGCAATGTTATGGTGATTTCTAGATATATGGATGGCTCGGGCTGCACGCCACATCGGTGTTATATTGATATTGCGCTTGAGCTATAGGAGCCCCTCCGGAGTCTGAATCCCCACAATGAGCGCGGGTACCCAAATGGATAGGGCTGCGCGCCGCAGTGATCATATGCATTGCATTGCATTCATACATTGGTTCCTGTTTGAACTACGTGTCATGACATTCAGCACTCTCATTTCATTGGCATCCATGCTACTTCTTGCACTGTTTACCAGATACCTTGGTGTTAATTGTTAGTGGAGTGCTGTGCCCGAGGGCTGACTTATGTGCTGATTTGCATTATCTGATTTTCTCATTCCTTTGCTTAACTATTGAAAAAGATATTCTCAAAAGAGGTTTTAACTGAGCCCAGGTATTTTCTAAAGGATTTCACGATTTTACTGTTTTCTCAAAGGGTTGCACTATTCTATATAGCATGATGGAGTGCCTTACGTGATTTCTTGCTACTCAGTTATTATTTACTTTTATTGCTCAATGAGTTGGAGTACTCACTTTACTCCCTGCACCTCTCATGCAGTTGCATGTATTTGTTACCCGGTAGCAGTTTAGAGCTGATTGAGGATTTTGTTATCGTAGCTGAGCAAGGTGAACGGCGGCGTTCGCGACATCGGACTTCGTCTTTTGATTCTAAATCTTATTTTGTATATTATTGGCCCTGTAGTTGTGTTCAGATTTCTTTAGATGCTCGTGACTTGTGACACCCAGGTCGGGCTGTGTTGGGTTGTAAATATCAGTTATTAATGCCATTAAGTTGTATTTATCCATTCATTTATGTTTAATAATTGTTAAAGAGATGAATTGGGTTAGTTGGCTGGCCTTGTCTTCACGAGAGGCGCCATCACGACCGGGTTTGGAAACGGGGTCGTGACATATTTCTCACATATTTTTGACTAATTGTATAAGTTTACTACAACTTTAACTCGCCTATGCTGAAAGCCCTAATTTTTTAGGTTCTTCGTTTGGTTTCGTGTATCAGCATGATTTACCAATTCTCGTTTTTTGGTTTCTGTGATTTCTCGTGACTATCTTGCCTTGATATATTTCTACTGAGTTTCTTAGCCTAAACTTACACTGATTCTATGTGCTTGTATTCATCTTGACTGTTCAAGATTTGCCTCTTTCTCATTGAATCAGTATTGTTTAACTTTCATGCTTGCTAGAGTTGTATGTCGACTCTTGACTATCCATGTCTTACTTTATTTATATGTTAAATGCTAACTCTTTTCACGGATTTCTCTTTGATTGATTTTGAATTCCCTGTTTCTTGGTTTGATTTGAAAACTTTTCTTTAAACCTTCGATTCTTACCTTCCTACTCAATGTGATTGATTTACTTGCCTAAACTAACTTTCCCTTACCTTGTCTGCATGGATACTTGATTCTTACCAACCATCTCCTTAATTAGAATTTTCTGAACCCAACCTTAATTGTTCACCCCATGCCTACTATGTTTGAATTATATGCTTGTCTGTTATGCTCTAGTTACACATTGATTTCTTTCCTTATTTGTTACTTGTTCTTATTGTTTGAACTGATTCCTTAATTAAGGAAGTACTTGTACTGATTTTGCTCTAATTGGGTATGAGTTCCATAATTACTACACAATTGTGATTCTTGCCTTATTTTACCTAGTTTCGAACTGTTGGTGTTGCAAAAAAATCTGGGGGCAAGGAAATTTGGCCTATGCGTTCGCATCAGGGGTCACGCGATCGCGTAGGGGAAGTGGTTCTGCCATCGCTTTGCGTGTGAGAGGTTCGAAATCGCATAGTATTAGTTGGTAGTCCATCACGTTCGAGTAAAGTTATTTTGAGAGCTAGATTTTTGTGTTACGCGATCGCGGGGACTATGTCGTGATCGCGTAGAAGGAAATGCAGGAGCTGGGCAGTGAGTTTATAAACATTTCATCCGCGAGGTTTAGTCATTTTTCCTCCATTGTTGAGTATTTTGAGAGCTCTTTGGGACAAATTGAAGAAGGATTGAAAGAGGATTGATTGGAGGTGAGGGTTTTGAGAGCTCTTTAGGCAAAGGAACTCCTTTGTTACCCGGTAGCAGTTTAGAGGGAGGGGTACAACTAGGGCTTCCTTTGCCTAAACTGCTCAGGATTGATAGGTTTAACATGGAAATTGGTTGAAATTCTTCAAAAGGGGTACAACTAGGGCTTGAGTTTTTAATATTTCAAAATTGGGATTTGATAGGTCGTTTGAGCTCGGATTTGGGAGTTCTTGGTATATATGAACTCGTGGCGAGACAAGAAATCCGGTAATGTCAGTTTTGTAATTTTTTGAGAAGTGGGCCCGGGGCTCGGGTGTTGCTAGTTTCGAGATTTTTGCTATTTATCGATTGTTTTCGATTGGGTATTGTTCCCTTAGCATATTGTGATGTATTCGCTCTGATTTCGATTAGATACGACGCGTGTGGAGGCCGGTTTGAGGGGAAAAGGCATCGCGGGCTAGAGATTTCACCAGTTCGAGCTGAGTAATACTTGTAAATGATATCCTGAGGGTTTGAAACCACAGATTTGCACATCATAGTGCTGTATTGAGGTGACTTGCACGCCGAATATGAGCGTGGGGTAGAGCACCATTGGGGATTGTGACTTGGTCCGTCCCAGTTGTTGATTTTGCTGCGTATTTGACTGAAACTACTTGTTATCATCATAATATTGGGCTGATTGCCATGTTTGGGCTTCGTGCCAACTATGTGAATCCTTCAGGGGTTGATATAACTATTTTCGCATTACTTTGCATATTATTTGATCTCGTTCCAGGGTTTTAATACTATTTTGAAAGCTCAGCTATTTTTTTCGAAGATTTGAAAACTTAAACAACATTTTATTGACGTTTTCAGCAGAGAACTATGATTTTAATAGTGCCCAAGTGGCTTATATGCATTTCTGGACTGAGCATGGATCGGGCTGCGCGTCGTAGCAGTGTTATGGTGATTTCTGGATATATGGATGGCTCGGGCTGCACGACGCAGCCGTGTTACATTGATAATGCACTTGGGTTGTAGGATCTACTCCGGAGCCTTAACCCCCACAGTGAGCGCGGGTACCCAAATGGATCGAGCTGCGTGCTACAGCGGTCATATGCATTGCAGTGCATTTATGCATTGGTTCCTGTTTGTACTACGTGTCATGACATTCGGCACTCTCATTTCATTGGCATCTATGCTACTTCTTGCACTATTTACCAAATACCCTAGTGTTAATTATTAGTGGAGTGCTATGTCCGAGGGGCTGACTTATGTGCTGATTTGCACTAATCTGACTTTTGCATTCATTTGCTTAACTGTTGAAAAAGATATTTTCAAAAGAGGTTTTAACTGAGCCTAGGTATTTTCTAAAGGATTTCACGGTTTTACTGTTTTCTCAAAGGGTTGCACTATTCTATATAGCATGATGGAGTGCCTTACGTGATTTCTTGCTGCTCAGTTGTTATTTACTTTTATTGCTCACTGAGTTAGAGTATTTACTTTACTCCCTGCACCTCGCGTGCAGTTCCAGGTATTTGTTACCCGGTAGCGGGCTAGAGCTGATTGAGGATTTTGTTATCGTAGCTGAGCAAGGTGACCGCCGGCGTTCGCGGCACCAGACTTCGTCTTTTGATTCTAACTCTTATTTTGTATATTATTGGCCCTGTAGTTGTGTTCAGATTTTTTTAGATGCTCGTGATTTGTGACACCCAGGTCGGGCTGTGTTGGGTTGTAAATATCAGTTATTAATGCCATTAAGTCGTATTTATCCATTTATTTATGTTTAATAATTGTTAAAGAGACGAATTGGGTTAGTTGGCTCGTCTTGTCTTCATGAGAGGCGCCTTCACGACCGGGTTTGGAAATGGGGTCGTGACATATTCCTCACATATTTTTGACTGATTGTATAAGTTTACTACAAATTTATCTCGCCTATGCTGAAAGCCCTAATTTTTTTAGGTTCTTCGTTTGGTTTCGCGTATCAGCATGATTTACCAGTTCTCGTTTTTTAGTTTCTGTGATTTCTCGTGACTATCTTGCCTTGATATATTTCTACTGAGTTTCTTAGCCTAAACTTACACTGATTCTATGTGCTTGTATTCATCTTGACTGTTCAAGATTTGCCTCTTTCTCATTGAATCAGTATTGTATAACTTTCATGCTTGCTAGAGTTTTATGTCGACTCTTGACTATCCATGTCTTACTTTATATATATGCTAAACGCTAACTCTTTGCACGACTTTTTCTTTGATTGATTTTGAATTCCCTTTTTCTTAGTTTGATTTGAAAACTTTTCTTTAAACCTTCGATTCTTACCTTCCTACTCAATGTGATTGATTTACTTGCCTAAACTAACTTTCCCTTACCTTGTCTACATGGTTACTTGATTCTTACCGACTATCTCCTTAATTAGAATTTTCTGAACCCAACTCTAATTGTTTACCCCATGCCTACTATGTTTGAATTATTTCCTTATCTGTTATGCTCCAGTTGCACATTGATTTCTTTCTTTATTTGTTACTTGTTCTTACCGTTTGAGCTGATTCCCATAATTAAGGAAGTACTTGTATTGATTTTGCTCTAATTGGTTCTGAGTTCCATAATTACTATACAATTGTGATTCTTGCCTTATTTTACCTAGTTTCAAACTACTATATAAATGGCTCTTTTCTACAGTCTTAACAGACGAACATACACAGAGACATTAGTTCACATATCTCTCACACTCAAAGGCTCTTTTACTTTCTTTGTTACTTACTATTGTTACTAAATTAGCCGGCTTCAAGCCAAGACTAATTATTGTACTCTCCTGCTATTTACCTTTCGTTTACTCTCTTTACTGGTATGTTCTGATTTTAAATTCAATTTCTCAAACTAATGTGTTTTATACTCCTTCAGTTCATCATATTCTCAATCTAGTTCTATATTTTGTTTTGTTGCTCAACATGTAATGGACCCATTACTTCACCTAGTTATGTTTTGTGACTTCTAAAATCAGCAGGTCTTATGAACTAGTAGTTTGTTTAAAGTTGACTCTACCTTATTTTGAATATTGGTTCCCTTACTACCTAGTCTGAACCTCTCTTTGCAAAGTGATTTTTTTACTCTAAGCTATTTGATTCTATGTTGGTTCTGGAGTTCCTATTGTGTTATATCATTAGTTATCCCTCATCCCATGACCCCTCTAAAGTATATTTGATTCTGTTGCTATGTCCTAATTAGCACCCCTAAACCCATTGTTAACTACTCCCTCAATTGCAAAGAATGTTGTTTACTTGTATTGTGTGTTCCCAACCCCAATTACCTCTGTATGTCAGTTTATTACCTGAGTGTTGCTGAACCTATTTGGCTTTATGTGTGGTCTATTGTTACACAACTCTAGTTAAAACTGTTTTACTGGACAATCCTCTCATTTGTAAAACTACTGAGTCTTTTCAAATATTTCTTTGTATCAAAACCTTTTCAAAACCATTCCAAGCACTCCCACTCTACTCTTAGGTCCTTTGAGATCCCTCTGAACTCTGATGCACTGGAGATGGCTCCTCCACACTACACTTACTCAATTTTGGTTATAAAGTCTAGGTCTAAGCACTACTCGAGATCCTTGAGATTTTTAGGGAATTCTGACGCACCTAGACAATAAAGTTGTCTATGGAATTCGGCATTTGAGGATATTGGAGGTTTGTGAAATCATTTGGGCTTGCTTCAGGCTCCCTACAGTGTAACTTCTTATTTTCTTTTATCTATTTATGTAATTTATTCTGCTGGTCTGTAATAATTATTTATAAATGAATATTGCGGTGATTAGAGAAAAGGGTTGGTAGTTATATATTTGTGGGGTAATACGGGTAGAAACCATACCTATAGGATCTTGTTAATACACTTGCTATGTCTGCTTTACCATACTAGTAACCATGCCTATAGGGTTTAAGCGGTTCAAATGATAGAAATCATGCCTATAGGACTTAAATGGCTTTGTAATTAGATACCATGCCTTGGAATGTGATCAATTAAATTTCTATTACAACGGGTATTCACATTTATTTTCCATTAGAAATTGTGCCTATAAGTTTCTAACATCAACTCTTAACAACTAGATATCATGCTTATAGGGAATGAAATTATAAATTCTATTTATAGACTTAAAATCAATTTAGCTACACAAGTCAGTTAATCCATGTTAGTTCCTTTTTTAACTGGTTTAATCAAATGTCCGCTTTCTTTAATGAGTCTTTTAAACACTGTCTTCATTCATTGCCGCTAGAATGATGCCTATAGGAACTTAAGAGTCTGTTCTAAAAATTGCTCACTGTTCTACTGTATCAATATAGTTACCATGCTCTTAGGACATCACAGTTCTGTGTTTAGGCAAGCCTATTGGGCGGTTTTAAATTCTGCAAATCTAAAACTGTATTTTTGCTATTTAAGCTGTCCAGACTTAACAGGTTTAAAATCAGTAGGCAAACTGATTAGGACCTTACTGTCAAGTTTATAAAAAATAAGGTTGCATATCTTTAGGCATTAAAATCCACTTACATATCTTGTTTAGGTCTTTTCTCTAAAAAAAACTACACTAGTTTGTGTTTAAGACGTGCTGTTTATGTGCATTATTTGTGGAGGTAAACCTTGTCCTTTTGACTGCTTTTTGCTGCATTTGTCTGTTAAGTCCTACGTGTTCTTGCTTGTCTCTTAGAATTTTCTCCTTTTAAACACCTTAGGGGTTGTCTAGAATTGCCCAGATTTAGAGGTCTTAAAATTCCTCCAGGACCTCGAAGAAGGGACAGGTAGTGCACGCATAGGCATTGTCGAGGTTACTAGAACACTTTAGGCTATGACAAATGGGATAGACCTGGGTAGAAAGGGATATGATGACTACGCGCTAATGTCACGTGTAGCCCTTCATTGAGGAGTGTTTACCGGGCATTGTGTGGGGTGATCCTGTAGGCTAAACAACCTAGGACCCCTCTTTTCCCAAATTCCTTTTGTTTAAAACTTTACTTTTCTTATGTATACACAACTTGTTCAAATCCTTTGTCTTATTATCCGAGTCATACAATGTCCAACATTCTTTATTTGCAATTATTTGTTTCAACTACTTATTTGTTAAAGGATAAATTCACAAGTATAAGTTCGTCTGGGACCCACAATTGTGGACCAAAAAGGTTGCCTAACACCTTCCCCTCAAGGTTATTTCGAGCCCTTACCCTAAATCTCTGGAAATGAAAACTAATCCAAGAGTTAATCGCTCTAAGTGCCCTAACGCACCATAACCCGTTAGGTGGCGGCTCTTCAAAATACCCAATTCCCAAAAGGAAACGAGTTATTAACCCCTATAAATGTCGAATCCTGGACCTTTCTTCCCTCATAAAAAGGGGAGGAAAAAAGGGGGGCACGATAGCATGGCGACTCTGCTGGGGATACCTTTAGGCTCTTACCACAACGAACTTATTTTTATGAATTAGTCCAAGCATGCTTTATCTCGTATCCCTTTCCCCTTATTTGAATTTAAACTATCCATTTTCTTCTAAGCATTTATGATTCTTTATCCCTTAAATTAACATGTCTCTTTGTTTTCTTTTTCCTTTAACTATCTTTCAATTATTTAAATACTGTATTTATTTTTCCTATATGCAAATACTTGACTACATGTTATTAATTGTTGCATAAATCATGCTCCACATCATATTCCACTCGTGTGTATCAAATCCTATAGCAACGCTTAATCAGTGGTTGCACTCTTCCTATTTATTACCCTTAAATTTGGAAAGACTTATTTGCGGTAAAACCAGTCGATCAACGGTGCAGTCGAAGGTACCGTGCCTTCCACCTCAAGTTGTCCACTTGAGGGTACAGTCTAAAACCCCATAGTAGCCTTACTCTGGTCAAAATTGTGCATGCATCATGGTCAAACCTAGTCAGATCAATATGCTATCCACATAATGATCCTTTAACACAAGCCTTATCTAAAAGTCCATTGGGTTTTCCATAATCCCAACGGACACATTTACGTTCTATGCATTAATTTGGAGAACTAAATGCCGATATGCTGATCGTAAATGTATAAATAGTCGAATCTGGTGGGGGTAAGGCCTAACCCTTTTATTTTGTAGAAAACGAGGCACAAGGTATCTAGATTCGGTATGGTGAACAACATCCCACCATTGATGCTGGATTGGTGGGAGGACCTTTCCTCAAGTGACAAGAAACGTGTGAGAAAGTAACTTACCTTCCTTGCTAGATATTGATCCAAACAACAAGCTGATCGAGGCTGCCACGTTATTCTAGAATAGTGAAAGGGTTGTATTTCATTTCGGCGACATAGAAATTACACCGCTTCTAGAAGAAATTAGAGGGCTTGCGGGGTTAGTCTGGGACAGTCCTGAGTTATTGGTATCTGAAAACCGTACTGGCAAAGGGTTTTCAAAGATGATAAGGTTGAAAAAGAATGCGACCTAGTATGCTTGAAGGAATCTTACATACCTTTCGAATACCTGTATGAGAGGTATGGCCATAGCAAGTACTTTCGTACCTATCATGATGAGATCTCTCTCACTTCTCTGGGTCACATCCACCGTAGAGTGTTCGTATTCATTGTATGCTTTTTAGGCCTGATAGTGTTCCCAATGAAAAATGGAAGAATCCACACTAGGTTGTCCATGGTTACCAAGACTTTGATGGAAGGGATTAATGGATAGACATATACCATAATCCCTATGATCATAGCCGACATCTACAGGGCTCTGGAGCGCTGTCAAAGAGGGGTCAAGCATTTTGAGGGTTGTAACTTGTTGCTGCAGTTATGGTTGTTGGAACATTTCCAAAAGGGTCACTATTACCAAGAATTTCCGCAAAGGGCTTGGAATGACCATATTTCCTTTCATCACCCCAAGCGGATGACTTACATTCCAGACAGGTTGGCTCAGCTGGAAAGTGCTAAAGAATGGGTAAGGTTCTTCGACAATCTGATTGAGGAACAGGTGCAAATGATGTTTGAATGGTTCCCAATAGACAAATTCATCGTCAGATCCAAGGATGCTCCACACTTGGTAATGATCGGGTTGAGAAAGATATACCCCTACGTCCCTATCCGAGTTATGAGGCAAGCAGATAGGAATTAGGTTGTACCAAGGGTTGTCAAGATGAGCCATTTTAGAGCAGATTTTCAAGACGATGATGTTCCTTAGAAGTGCCAGGCTTAGCACATGTGGCACTGGAAAATCATTGTGGAGAAGAATACCATTAAGCCAAACATGTATCATGTAGGGTGCGAACCTTTATGCCCGGCCTGGTTAGAAGACAATCTAAAAGGAATGGTGATACCAGGGGCCGGTCAAGGGAATAGAATCACAGATGAAGAAGCTGAAGCTCAAGTCAAGTGCAACAGGCTGCGCAAGAGGGTCCACGACTCTGAGAATGAGTACCGTGAAATACATAAGATGAATGTGAGGTTGATCGAGGAATGGAAAGAAATGGCAGTCACTTCCAATAGGAAACTAGAATATCTAGAGCGAGGAATAGTAGAGCTGGAATGCAAAGTCATAAAGAGGATTGAATATTTCCAGAACACTGAAGGAGGACATCTAGCCAGAGCCTACTTGCTACTAGGGCTGCGAGCTGGGGGATCTATACGATGGAGTCCGGAAGATCGAATCTGGGAAGGTCCTTTTGGGACCAAATAGGCTAGATTCATTTGCTTTTTCCTAAAATGTAATAAGTCCAAGTGCCAGTAGTGACTTATTTTATTTATCTCGGTGTTGTTTTGGGATTCATCTATTTTTATGTCATGAAATGAGGCATTTGTTAGCATTTATAGTTCTCCAAATCTATCGGTTGCTAGGCTAACTCGGGCATAATGAGGCTCCCATATTAAGACACGAATTTACATTTCCGTAATATGTGTTTAAATACTGCAAACATTTCAAAATCCTCAATGACTTGTTACCTTTTTGTTTTTCCTTATTTTGATTATTCCCATCGCCTTAGGTTGGTTCACTCATACTGGCCTCATCAGCGTATCACACCAGATCTTGAGGCCTTCCACCTCCTCCTCATTCAAGCAACACAAAAGGTAGAGGTAAAAAAAAAGAAGGACGACTTAAGTGGTATCCGAAAGGAGAATATTGAGAACACAAAAACCTCAGATGGTCGTAGTACCTCGGCCCCAAATGATCTAGTATTGAGACTGGAACAAAAGATAGTATAACTGCAAGGAGAACTAGAGCAGGTGCGCAACTTGGAAAACTTGTCCCTAGCCCTGAATGTCCCTGACATCAACCAATAGAACACTAAGAACCCAGCACCTTCCCAAAAAACAAAAACCCATAACCACAATATTCTACCTCACCAAATCAATACGCAACCCCACCCTAGAATCCTAACTCATTACCAATACCGGCTCCACCACAACACCCCCATCAACCAATTAATTACCCACCAACCACCACTTACTACACTCCCTAAAACACACCATCGCCCATTCCCGATCCCTAAAACTCCACCAATAACCATTACTACACCCAAGTCCCTGTCATCCATCAAAGCAACGCTATCTATGTGGAAACTGTACCTCACTCTACCCAACCAATCTCCTATACACCAGAATCTTTTGAGAAAGACCTGCTCATTAAAATCATGGCTGAAGAACTCAAGAAGTTAACAAGTTGGGTTCAGGGCGTTGAAGGCAACAGAGAAATAGAAGGTTTAAACTATGAAAACATGTGCATACATAAGTGGAGCTGCCAGAAGGGTACAAACCTCCCAAGTTTGAGATTTTCGATGGCATAGCTGATCTCAGGGCTCATCTAAGGACCTATTGTGACAAGCTTGTCGGGCTCGAGAAGGATGACAAGATCTGGATGAAGCTCTTTGTGAGAGTTTTACCGGGGATACACTGTCCTGATATATCAGCCAAGATCCTAAGAAATGGTCCAATTGGGTAAGTATGGTGTCAGAGTTTATGGACCGATTCAGGTTCAACATAGAGAATGCACCAGATGTTTTCTACATTTAGAATCTTAAGAAGAAACCTACTGAGACTTTCCATGAGTATGCTACTCGTTGGAGGTCGAAATCAGCCAAGGTCAGTCCATCTTTGGACAATGACCAAATGAACAAATTCTTCATCAGAGCACAGGATCCGCAATATTATTAAACGTTGATGATTATCGAAACTCCCAAATTCTCTGCCATCATCATACTTGGAGAAAGAATCAAGAAAGGAATCATGATCGGGATTGTAACAAATTTCAAGGCGCTGCAGGCCACGAATAAGGCATTACAGTCAGGCGGCATATCAAAAAAGAAGGATGTTGGAACAGTAATGGTGGGTTAGGGCCCGAAATCTCCACTTATCTATCAAACACCTCCTCCCACATATCAAACACCTCCACCCACATATCAAAAACCTTCGACCACATATCAACCTTCATCTCCCAGATATTCCCAACCAGCCTCTGTCCAACACACCTATAACTCCTAACCATCCCACTTCCAATCACCACTATCTCCCCAAAACTATCCAAGATAAAGACCCAACTTCGACTGCAAGCCGCCTAAACAATACAACACCATTGCCGAGCCCATCGACCAGTTGTATAAGAGGTTGAATTATGTAGGTTACGTCACTCCTATTCCCATTGAGGAATTAGAGAATCCATCCCAATGGGTCAATCTAAACAAAACTTATGCATACCATAATTGAGGAGGAACCACTAGCTGGGTTGAAGAATTTGTTCTTGGAAGATGAAGACATGGATTACAGTGTCATAATAGAGGATGCAGAGGAGGAGGAAGAAGGCCTCATTATTCAGACCATGAAGAAGGGAGCTATTTTTCAAGAACTGGACCGCCGTACCATCTCGAGCCCGCTGAGTCCCTGGGTAGCTTGGCAGATTTTACTTTTATAGCCGTTCTAGGCATTTAAGATTTCCAGTAATTTTTTTTTAAGACTTACTTCTTTCAAAATTAGTGCTCGATTTATCGAGCCATGCTTTGTTTTGACGATTTTCTCAGTTAGGGAAGTTGAGAATTTTGAGAACAAGCCTAAGTCCAACCTAGAAAAAATAGAAGCAATGAATTTGGGAGATGTCGAGACCGTCAAGGAGACTCGCATAAGCATTTACTTGTCACCGATAGAAAAAAGAGGAGTACATTCGATTCTTACGAGAATATGAGGAAATTTTTGCATGGTCATATGATGACATGACCGGTTTGAGCATATCTATATTGGCTCACAAGCTACCTATTAATCCCATGTGTGAACCAGTCAAGCAGAAACTCAAAAAGTTCAAACCAGATATGAGTTTGAAAATCAAGGAGTAGGTTACCAAGTAGATCAAAGTCAAAGTTCTCAGGGTGGTTGAGTACCCAACTTGGTTAGCTAACATTGTGCAAGTTCTGAAAAAGATTGGAAAAGTCAGATTATGTGTTGACTACCGGGATTTGAACAGGGCTAGTCCCAATGATGACTTCCCACTGCGCCAAGCATGAACTTCAATCCTTTGTGGATTGCTTCACGGGTTATCACCAGATCTGGATGGATGAAGAAGACATGAAGAAGACAACTTTCATCATACCGTGGGGTGTATACTGTTACAAGATGATGCCATTTGGTCTGAATACATAAAGAAATAGAGGTGTATGTGGACGATGGCATTATCCAAGCGGTCCACAGACCACATAGCAGAATTGAGGAAGTTATTTGACAAGTTAAGGAGGTACAACTTGAAACTGAACCCTGCAAAGTGTGCATTCGGGGTCCCCGCAGGAAAGATATTGGGATTCATTATCAGTCATCGAAGAATAAAGCTGGATCCATCCAAATTCAAGGCTATTCAGGAGTTACCGCCAACTAAGGGCAAAAAGGAAATGATGAGCTTCCCAGGATGTCTCAAATTTATCAGTCAATTCATAGCATAGTCCACAGTCATATGTGAACCCATCTTCAAGATTCTAAGAAAAGATGCCAAAATAAGCTGGACCGAGGATTGTCAAAAAGCTTTTGACAAAATCAAAGAGTACCTATCCACACTGCCAGTTCTGGTCCCGCCAGAACCAGGACAACCTTTATTACTCTATCTGTCTGTATTGGATGGAGCCTTTGGATGTGTTTTGGGACAACATGACAAAACAGGAAGGAAGGAGCAGGCCATATAATACTTAAGTAAGAAGTTTACACCTTACGAAGCACGGTGCTCCCTACTGGAATGCACTTGCTGTCTTTGACTTGGACAACTCAAAAATTGAGGTACTAATTCTGCGCCTACACTACATACCTCATATCCAGGATGGACCCTCTGAAGTACATATTCTAGAAACCCATGCCAACTGGAAAGTTGTATAAGTGGCAGATACTGTTAAGTGTGTTCGATATCATCTATGTAACTTAAAAGGCGATCAAGGGACATGCATTGGCAGATCACCTTGCTGAAAATCCGATGGGAGGAGCATATGAACCTTTGAAAACATATTTTCTTGATGAAGAAGTGTCTTTCGTAGGTGAATACATTACCGAAGCATATGAAGGTTGGAGGATGTTCTTTGATGGAGCTGCAAACTTTAAAGGTATAGGAATTGGAGCAGTTTCGGCATCATAAACGAGTCAGCATTATTCGGTAACTGCTAAACTCAGATTTCCCAGTACCAACAACATGACAGAGTATGTAACCTGCATACTAGGACTCAGCATGGCAGTCGACATGAACATTCAGGAGCTGCTGGTTGTCGACGCCCCCTTTTTCCTCGCGGAATCGGAATCGGGTTTACGATATTTGGGAAGACAACTCTATTCCAGTTTGGGAATTGGGTTTTGGGTTTTGGAGAGTCGCCACCTAATGATTATAGTGCATTAGGACACTTTTTAGAAGGATTTAAGATGAAAACCAGAGTTTGGGTAAGGGCTCGAAATTATCTTGAGGGGAAGGTGTTAGGCACCCCTCAAGATCCACTAGTGTGGTTCCCGGCCATGCTACAATTGTGACTTTAAATGCAAAACATGAATAAACAAGCAAGTATTGCAAATAAGAAGCATAAAAGGAGTGCTGAAATTCAGGAAGGAATCAGTTTTGTGATTGAAGAGATACGCAAGTAAAGGTAAAGGGTCAAACAATTGGTGCAAGCATCTTGAAAGACGTATACGAAACAGGAGTTGAAATAGCCTTTAAAAATCTGAAGATTATTAAACTAATAAAGGGGGGGGGGGTCCTAGGTTTATACATTACATGGATCATTCGCACATCGGTACCCAATTGTACGTATAGTGTTATCGTGTAATCATCATCTCCATGTCTACCATTCCCAACCCGTTAAGGTATTAAAGTGCGGAATGGTATCATTTACTTATTGCATGCTATTACCCGTCCCAGTCCTATCAGTCCTGGAGGCAAATGGACTACTAATCCTAAAAGGAAAGGGGCTTGAGGCTTCAGAAGTTTCAAAGGATAAAATGCTAAGGCGTCAACCAAAACAAGTAATTGCAAATAGAAGGGGAAACATACAAGCAATCAGGGCTCAAGTATGCCTCCATAAATCATCAAAAATTACAGAGTTTAGCATGTCTTAGACGTACTAATTTCGGTCTTATTTAAATAAAGCGACAAGCGGACTGGTTCAACGCATATTTTTAGGCGAAAAGTCTACATTAGGCATACTCGAATGTAGTTGTTTGAAACTGATCTGGTTGATCTAAGTGTTGATTAGAACTAGACGCAATATATACTGATTTTAGGACAAAAAGATGCAGACTCAAAGGAGTTACCAATTTTAACAGGGACATTACGAACTTAACAGTTAATATTACCTCTATTCAGATTCGAAATTTCCTATAGGCATGCTTTCTATCGCCTTATGATTTTGACACCTTTTCGACGTTAACAAAGGTCCTATGAACATGGTATTTATATGCAACTTTTATTATTGAACCTATGAACTGCTTGCCTAGTGGTGTTTATAAATGTAGAATGCAATAGTTTATAGACCATATATTATACGAATTTAAAAGTTGACCTATAGGCAGGATATCTATGCGCGAAGATGTAGAAATTATGAATGAATCATATAGGCATGATTTCTAGATGTATTTGCAGAAATTGAAAGTTAACCTATAGGCATGATTTTTAGGTGTGAAATTGCTGAAATCATAACAAACTCCTATGGGCAGGATTTCTAGGTGTGAAATTGCTGAAATCATAACAAACTCCCGTGAGCGGGATTTCTAGGTGTGAAATTGCATAATTCATAACAAACTCCTATGGGCAGGATTTCTACCCTTGATGCATAAAATTAAATCCCATCCCCCTTTTTACTAAGTTCCCCGAGTTTATACAAGTTATTACAACCCAAAAGAAATAAACTAGAATTAAAAAAATACATCAGAAATCACCAGCTGCATCCGAGCAGCCTAATTCAGACTTAACACCTAATAATATGAGATTGAGCCACTTTCGAGATCCAAATTTCCAAGCCTTCTCTTATCTAAGGTGTTTCATAGATCCAAGGGATTTCAGGAACCCCAGGCAGTGCATACACCCAAGATGTTGAACAGAAATTGAGTTGTGCAGTGTGGAAGGGCCAACCCTTATGTGTCCAAGTTCAGAGCGAGCTCCAGAGTCCCAAGGCAAGGCTCACACAAGAGGGGCAGAACTTAAGTTCTAAGAGTTGAGTGTAAGTGCAATATAAAAGGGTAGGAGGACTATCCAGGCAGGTTGGTGGTCATGCCTAGCCACAATAAGACTGGCACACCCCTGACCAACCTATGATCAAACATTTAAGGAGTACAGACCTATTTGGAGGTCAAGCCATGACCTGAACAGTAATCAGGAATACTGGCAGGCCAAGGATGTTACTCAGCATATACACAATAGGGAATGGGGATGGGAAATTTGACAAGCTTAGGACCCCAAAGGATCCAGTTCATAGCCATGGACAATGATTTCAGGCATTGCCATATTTTCTGAACCATTACTTAAAGCATACAAAGGGGATATGAGGGTTTGTGATTCATAAGTATCAAATACATGATAAGCAACTGACATGATGCATATGTAATTTAAACACTGAACTACAAAGGGAAAGGGGAAACATATTCCAGCATGCTAGAAACAAATGTCAACTAAAAGAATTGGACAAAAGTAGGAAAAAGTAAAACACATTATTGTTGAGACATGTAAATTAACTGGGACATACCAGCAGAGAGGCATAAAAAATGCAGAAGAAAGTAGAGTAAACAAAGTCCACAACAACACAAGTATCAGAAAGAGAGAGAGTTTTAAGTGAGAATGATTTTTGAACTCAGATTGCTTTCTGTGTTCATGTGTTCAAAGAGAAGGGAAGAGAGTATTTATAGTTTTGAAAATGTGTAGAGAAATAAGGTAACAAGTACAAGTCTAACACAAATATGGCATGGG
>MU788673.1:7961-43117 GCA_026770625.1 Nicotiana glauca
CCTATGTTGGAAAAAGTTAGCTAGGGATTGGAGACCATACGTCTAAAATAATCTTAACTCGGGAGCGGAGACCCTATGTTGGCAAAAAGTGACTAGGTAGTGGAGACCCTACGTCTAAAATAATCTCGATTAGGGAGTGAAGACCCTATGTGAGTAAAAGGTGACTAGGGAGTGGAGACCCTATGTTGTTAAGAGGAGACTAGGGAGTGTAGACCCTAAGTGTAAAATCTCAACTAGGTAGTGGAGACCCTTTGTTGGTAAAATGCTCCTAGGGAGTGGAGAACCTATGCCAAAACTCTCAACGAGGGAGTATAGACCCTATATTCGCAAAGGGATACTAAGGAGTGGAGACCCGATGCCTAAAATAATCTCTACTAGGGGGTGGACACCTTGTGTCTCAAATAGTCTCAACTAGGGAGTGGAGACCCTATGACTAAAATAAACTCAACTAGGGAGTGGAGACCCTATGTCTAAAATAATCTTAACTAGGGAGTGGAGACCATATGTTGGCAAAAGGCGACTAGGTATTAGAGACCCTATGTCTAAAATAGTCTCAACTAGGGAGTGAAGACCCTATGTTGGCAAAAAGCAACTAGGGAGTGGAGACCCTATGTCTAAAATAATCTCAACTAGGGATTGGAGACCCTATGTTAGAAAAAGGCGACTAGGGAGTGGAGACCCTATGTGGGAAAAAGGTAAGTAGGAAATGAGACCCAATGTCTAAAATCTCAACTAGGGAGTGGAGACCCTATGTTGGAAAAAGGAGACTAGGGAGTGGAGACCCTATGTCTAAAATCTCAACTAGGGAGTGGAGACCCTATGTTCGCAAAAGGCGACTAGGGAGTGGAGACTCGATGTCTAAAATAATCTTAACCTAGGGACCGTAGTTCCTATGCTGGTAAAAGGCGACTATAAGTGGAGACCCTATGTCTAAAATAATATCAACTCGGGAGCGGAGAACCTATGTTGGCAAAAGGCGACTTGGGAGTGGAGACCCTATGTCTAAAATCTCAACTAGGGAGTGGAGGAACTATGTTGGCAAAAGGCGACTAGGGACTGGAGTCCCTATGTCTAAAATCTCAACTAGGCAGTGGAGACCCTATATGGGCAAAAGGCAACTAGGGAGTAAGAGCCTATGTCTAAAATCTCAACTAAGGAGTTGCAACCCTATGTTTGCAAAAGGCGACTAGGGAGTGGAGACCCTATGTCTAATATAATGTCAACTAGGGATTAGAGAACCTATGTTGGTAAAAGGCGACTAAGGAGTGGATACCCAATGTCTAAAATAATCTCAACTAATGATTGGAGACCCAATGTTGGCAAAAGGCGACTATGTAGTGGAGACCATATGTCTAAAATAATCTCAACTAGGGAGTGGAGACCCTATATTAGCAAAAGTCAGCTAGGGATTGGAGACCATACGTCTAAAATAATCTTAACTCGGGAGCGGAGACCCTATGTTGGCAAAAAGTGAATAGGTATTGGAGACCCTACGTCTAAAATAATCTCAACAAGGGAGTGAAGACCCTATGTTGGTAAAAGGCGACTAGCGAGTGGGGACCCTATGTTGGTAAGAGGAGACTAGGGAGTGTAGACCCTAAGTGTAAAATCTCAACTAGGGAGTGGAGACCCTTTGTTGGCAAAAGGCTCCTAGGGATTGGATAACCTATGCAAAAATTCTCAACGAGGGAGTGGAGACCCTATGTTAGCAAAGGGACACAAAGGAGTGGAGACCCGATTCCTCAAATAATGTCAATTAGGGAGTGGACACCTTGTGTCTCAAATAATCTCAACTAGGGAGTGGAGACCCTATGTCTAAAATAAACTCAACCAGGGACTGGAGACCCTTTGTCTAAAATAATCTCAACTAGGGAGTGAAGACCATATGCTGGCAAACGGTGACTAGGTATTAGAGACCCTATGTCTAAAATAGTCTCAACTAGGGAGTGGAGACCCTATGTTGGCAAAAAGCGACTAGGGAGTGGAGACCCTATGTCGAAAATAATCTCAACTAGGGAGTGGAGACCCTATGTTAGAAAAAGGCGACTAGGGAGTGGAGACCCTATGTGGGAAAAAGGTGACTAGGAAGTGAGACCCAATGTCCAAAATCTCAACTAGGGAGTGGAGACCCTATGTTGGAAAAAAGGCGACTAGGGAGTGGAGACCCTATGTCTAAAATCTCAACTAGGGAGTGGAGACTCTATGTCTAAAATAATCTTCAACTAGGGACCGTAGACCCTATGCTGGTAAAAGGCGACTATAAGTGGAGACCCTATGTCTAAAATAATATCAACTCGGGAGTGGAGAACCTATGTTGGCAAAAGGCGACTAGGGAGTGAGACCCTATGTCTAATATCTCAAATAGGGAGTGGATACCCTATGTTGGCAAAAGGAGACTTAGGCGTGGAGACCCAATGTATAAAATAATCTCAAGTAGGGAATGGAGACCCTATGTTGGTAAAAGGCGACTAGGGAGTGGAGACCCTATGTCTAAAATCTCGACTAGGGAGTGGAGACCCTATGTCGGAAAAAGGCGAATAGGGAGTGGAGACCCTATGTGTAAAATAAGTTCAACTGGGGAGTGGAGGCCCTATGTTTGAAAAGCGACTAGGGGGTGGAGACCCTATGCCTAATATCTTAACTAGGGAGTTGCGACCCTATGTTCGCAAAAGGCGACTAGGGAGTGAAAGCCTATGTCTAAAATCTCAACTAGGGAGTTGCGACCCTATGTTCGCAAAAGGTGACTAGGGAGTGTAGAATATATGTCTAAAATAATATCAACTAGGGACTAGAGACCCTATGTTTGTAAAATGTGACTAAGGAGTGGATACCCAATGTCTAAAATAATCTCAACTAAGGATTGGAGACCTTATGTTAGCAAAAGGCGACTAGGGAGTGGAGACCCTGTGTCTAAAATCTCAACTAGGGAGTGGAGGAACTACGTTGGCAAAAGGTTACTAGGGAGTGGAGTCCCTATGTCTAAGATCTCAACTAGGGAGTGGACACCCTATGTCTAAAATCTCAACTAGGAAGTAGAGACCCTATGTTGGTAAAAGGTAACTAGGGAGTGGAGACCCTATCTCTAAAATAATCTTAACTAGGGAGTGAAGAATATATGTTGGCAAACTTTTACTAGGGAGTGGAGACCGTATGTCTAAAATCTCAACTAGGGAGTGGAGACCTTATGTCTAAAATCTCAACTAGGAAGTAGAGACCCTATGTTGGTAAAATGTGACTAGGGAGTGGAGACCCTATGTATAAAATAATATCAACCAGTGAGTGAAGAGTCTATGTTGGCAAAAGGCGACTAGGCAGTTGGGACCCTATCTCTATAATCTCAACTGGGGAGTGGAGACCCTATGTTCACAAAAGGCGACTAAGGAGTGGAGACCCTATGTATAAAATAATTTCAACTAGGGAGTGGAGCCCCTATGATTGAAAAGCGATTATGGAGTGGAGACCATATCTATAAAATCTTAACTAGGGAGTGGAGACCCTATGTTAGCAAAAGGGGATAGGTAGTGGAGACCCTATGTCTAAAATCATAACTAGGGAATGGAGACCCTATGTGGGAAAAAGGCGACTAAGGAGTGAGACCCTATGTTTGCAAAAGGAGACTAGGGAGTGGAGATCGTATGTTGGCAAAAGACTTTAAGGGAGAGGAGACCCTATATCTAAAATCTCAACTAGGGAGTGGCGACCCCATGTTGGAAAAAGGCGACTAGGGAATGGAGACCCTATGTCTAAAATCTCAACTAGGGAGTGGATACCCTATCTTTCCAAAAGGTGACAAAGGAGTGGAGAACCTATGTCTAAAATCTTAACTAGGGGGTGGAGCCCTTATGTTAGCAAAAGGCGAATAGGGAGTGGAGACCCTCGGTGGACAAAAGGCGACCAGGGAGTGGAGACCCTATGTGGACAAAAGGCGACCAGGGAGTGAGATCCTATGTCTAAAATCTCAATTAGGGAGTGCTGACCCTATGTGGTCAAAAGGTGACTAGGGAGTGAGACCCTATTTCTAAAATCTCAACTAGGGAGGATACCCTATGTTGGCAAAAGGAGACCAGGGAGTGGAGACCCTATGTCCAAAATAATCTCAACTAGGGATTGGAGACCCTATGTTGGTAAAATGAGACTAGGGAGTGGAGACCCAATGTATAAAATAATCTCAAGTAGGGATTGGAGACACTATGTTGATAAAAGGCGACTAGGGAGTGGAGACCCTATGTCTAAAATCTCGACTAGGGAGTGGATACCCTATGTTGGAAAAAGGCGAATAGGGAGTGGAGACCCTATGTGTAAAATAAGTTCAACTGGGGAGTGGAGGCCCTATGTCTGAAAAGCAACTAGGGAGTGGAGACCCTATGTCTAATATCTTAACTAGGGGTTATAGACCCTATGTTAACAAAAGCGACTAAGGGTGGAGACCCTATGTCTAAAATCTCAACTAGGCACTGGAGACCCTATATGGGCAAAAGGAGACTAGGGAGTGAGAGCCTATGTCTAAAATCTAACCTAGGGATTTGTGACCCTATGTTCGCAAAAGGCGACTAGGGAGTGAAAGCCTATGTCTGAAATCTCAACTAGGGAGTTGCGACCCTATGTTCGCAAAAGGTGACTAGGGAGTGTAGAATATATGTCTAAAATAATATCAACTAGGGACTAGAGACCTTATGTTTGTAAAATGCGACTAAGGAGTGGATACCCAATGTCTAAAATAATCTCAACTAAGGATTGGAGACCCTATGATAGAAAAAGGCGACTACGGAGTGGAGACCCTATGTCTAAAATCTCAACTAGGGAGTGGAGGAACTACGTTGGCAAAAGGTTACTAGGGAGTGGAGTCCCTATGCCTAAAATCTCAACTAGGGAGTGGACACCCTATGTCTAAAATCTCAACTAGGGAGTAGAGACCCTATGTTTGTAAAATGTAACTAGGGAGTGGAGACCCTATCTCTAAAATAATCTTAACTAAGGAGTGAAGAATATATGTTGGCAAAATATCACTAGGGAGTGGAGACCGTATGTCTAAAATCTCAACTAGTTAGTGGAGACCTTATGTCTAAAATCTCAACTAGGAAGTAGAGACCCTATGTTGGTAAAATGTGAATAGGGAGTGGAGACCCTATGTATACAATAATATCAACTAGTGAGTGAAGTGTCTATGTTGGCAAAAGGCGACTAGGCAGTTGGGACCCTATCTTTATAATCTCATTTGGGGAGTGGAGACCCTATGTTCACAAAAGGCAACTAAGGAGTGGAGACCCTATGTATAAAATAATTTCAACTAGTGAGTGGAGCCCCTATGATTAAAAAGGGATTATGGAGTAGAGACCATATCTATAAAATCTTAACTAGGGAGTGGAGACCCTATGTTAGCAAAAGGGGATAGGTAGTGGAGACCCTATGTCTAAAATCATAACTAGGGAATGGAGACCCTATGTGGGAAAAAGGCGACTAGGGAGTGAGACCCTATGTTGGCAAAAGGAGACTAGGGAGTGGAGACCGTATGTTGGCATAAGACTTCAAGGGAGAGGAGACCCTATATCTAAAATCTCAACTAGGGAGTGGCGACCCCATGTTGGAAAAAGGTGACTAGGGAATGGAGACCCTATGTCTAAAATCTCAACTAGGGAGTGCATACCCTATCTTTCCAAAAGGTGACAAGGGAGTGGAGACCCTATGTGTAAAATATTTTCAACTAGGGAGTAGAGAAACTATGTTTTAAAAGGAACTAGGGAGTGGAGACCCTATGTCTAAAATCTTAACTAGGGGGTGGAGCCCTTATGTTAGCAAAAGGCGAATAGGGAGTGGAGACCCTCTGTGGACAAAAGGCGACCAGGGAGTGGAGACCCTATGTGGACAAAAGGCGACCAGGGAGTGAGACCCTATGTCTAAAATCTCAATTAGGGAGTTCTGACCCTATGTGGCCAAAAGGTGACTAGGGAGTGAGACCCTATTTCTAAAATCTCAACTAGGGAGGATACCCTATGTTTGCAAAAGGAGACTAGGGAGTGGAGAACCTATGTCCAAACTAATCTCAACTAGGGATTGGAGACCCTATGTTGGTAAAAGGAGACTAGGGAGTGGAGACCCAATGTATAAAATAATCTCAAGTAGGGATTGGAGACACTATGTTGATAAAAGGCGACTTGGGAATGGAGACCCTGTGTCTGAAATCTCGACTAGGGAGTGGAGACCCTATGTTGGAAAAAGGCGAATAGGGAGTGGAGACCCTATGTGTAAAATAAGTTCAACTGGGGAGTGGAGGCCCTATGTCTGAAAAGCGACTAGGGAGTGGAGACCCTATGTCTAATATCTTAACTAGGGGTTATAGACCCTATGTTGACAAAAGCGACTAAGGGTGGAGACCCTATGTCTAAAATCTCAACTAGGCACTGGAGACCCTATATGGGCAAAAGGCGACTAGGGAGTGGAGACAATATGTCTAAAATAATATCAACTAGGGACTGGAGACCCTATGTTTGTAAAATGCGATTAAAGAGTGGATACCCAATGTCTAAAATAATCTCAACTAAGGATTCGAGATCCTATGTTAGCAAAAGGCGACTAGGGAGTGGAGACCCTATGTCTAAAATATCAACTAGGGAGTAGAGGAACTATGTTGGCAAAAGGCTACTAGGGAGTGGAATCCCTATGTCTAAAATGTCAACTAGGGAGTGGACACCCTATGTCTAAAATCTCAACTAGGAAGTAGAGACTCTATGTTGGTAAAAGGTAACTAGGGAGTTGAGACCCTATCTCTAAAATAATCTTAACTAGGGAGTGAAGAATCTATGTTGGCAAAATATGACTAGGGAGTGAAGACCGTATGTCTAAAATCTCAGCTAGGGAGTGGAGACCTTATGTCTAAACTCTCAACTAGGAAGTAGAGACCCTATGTTGGTAAAAGGTGACTATGGAATGGTGACCCTATGTATAAAATAATATCAACTAGTAAGTGAAGAGTCTATGTTAGCAAAAGGCGACTAGGCAGTTGGGACCCTATCTCTATAATCTCAACTTGGGAGTGGAGACCCTATGTTTACAAAAGGCGACTAGGGAGTGGAGACCCTATGTATAAAATAATTTCAACTAGGGAGTGGAGCCCCTATGTTTGAAAAGCGATTATGGAGTAGAGACCATATCTATAAAATCCTAACTAGGGAGTGGAGACCCTATGTTAGCAAAAGGGGATGGGTAGTGGAGACCCTATGTCTAAAATCATAACTAGGGAATCGATACCCTATGTGGGAAAAGGCGACTAGGGAGTGAGACCCTATGTTGGCAAAAGGAGACTAGGGAGTGGAGACCGTATGTTGGAAAAAGACTTCAAGGGAGTGGAGACCCTATATCTAAAATCTAAACTAGGGAGTGGCGACCCCATGTTGGAAAATGGCGACTAGGGAATCGAGACCCTATGTCTAGAATCTCAGCTAGGGAGTGGATACCCTATGTTTCCAAAAGGTGACGAGAGAGTGGAGACCCTATGTCTAAAATAATTTCAACTAGGGAGTGGAGACCTTATGTTTGAAAAGCAACTAGGGAGTGGAGACCCTATATCTAAAATCTTAACTAGGGGGTGGAGACCCTATGTTAGCAAAAGGCGAGTAGGGAGTGGAGACCCTCTGTGGACAAAAGGCGACCAGGGAGTGAGACCCTATGTCTAAAATCTCAATTAGGGAGTGCTGACCCTATGTGGTCAAAAGGAGACTAGGGAGTGAGACCCTATGTCTAAAATCTCAACTAGGGAGTGGATCCCCGATGTTGGCAAAAGGAGACCAGGGAGTGGATACCCTATGTCCAAAATAATCTCAACTAGGGATTGGAGACCCTATGTTGGTAAAAGGAGACTAGGGAGTGGAGACCCAATGTATAAAATAATCTCAAGTAGGGATTGGAGACCCTATGTTGGTAAAAGGAGACAAGGGAGTGGAGACCCTATGTCTAAAATCTTGACTAGGGAGTGGAGACCCTATGCTGGAAAAAGGCGAATAGGGAGTGGAGGCCCTATGTGTAAAATATGTTCAACTGGGAAGTGGAGGCCCTATGTTCGAAAAGCAACTAGGGAGTGGAGACCCTATGTCTAATATCTTAACAAGGGGGTAGAGACCCTATGTTAACAAAAGCGACTAGGGGAGGAGACCCTATGTCTAAAATCTCAACTAGGCACTAGAGACCCTATATGGGCAAAAGGTGACTAGGGAGTGAGAGCCTATGTCTTAAATCTCAACTAGGGAGTTGCGACCCTATGTTTGCAAAAGGCGACTAGGGAGTGGAGACCCTATGTCTAAAATAATATCAACTAGGTATTAGAGACCCTATGTTGGTAAAAGGCGACTAAGGAGTGGATACTCAATGTCTAAAATAATCTCAACTAAGGATTGGAGACCCTATGTTGGCAAAAGGCGACTAGGGAGTAGAGACCCTATATTGGCAAAAGGCAGCTAGGGATTGGAGATTATACGTCTAAAATAATCCTAACTAGGGAGCGATACCCTATGTTGGCAAAAAGTGACTAGGGAGTGGAGACCCTACATCTAAAACAATATCAACCAGGGAGTGAAGACCCTATGTTGGTAAAAGGCGACTAGGCAGTGGAGACCCTATGTTGGTGAAAGGAGACTAGGGAGTGTAGACCCTAAGTGTAAAATCTCAACTAGGGAGCGGAGACCCTATGTTGGCAAAAGGCGACTAGGGAGTAGAGACTCTATGCCAAAACTCTCAACTAGGGAGTGGTGGCCCAATGTTGTCCAAGGGACACTAGGGAGTGGAGACCCAATGCCTCAAATAATCTCAACTAGGGAGTGGAGGACTGATGCCTCAAATAATCTCAACTAGGGAGTGGAGACCCTATGTATAAAATAAACACAACTAGGGACTTGAGACCCTATGTCTAATATAATCTCAACTAGGCAATGGAGATCATATGTTGGAAAAAGGCGACTAGGTATTGAAGACCCAATGTCTAAAATAGTCTCAACTAGGGAGTGAAGACCCTATGTTGGCAAAAAGCGACTAGGGAGTGGAGACCCTATGTCTAAAATAATCTCAACTAGGGAGTGGAGACCCTATGTTAGAAAAAGGCGACTAGGGAGTGGAGACCCTATGTGGGCAAAAGATGACTAGTAAGTGAGACCCTATGTCTAAAATCTCAACTAGGGCATGGAGACCCTATGTTGGCGAAAGGTGAATAGGAAGTGGAGACCCAATGTATAAAATCTCAACTAGGGAGTGGAGACCCTATGTTTGCAAAAGGAGACTAGGGAGTGGAGACTCTATGCCTAAAATAATCTTCATCTAGGGACCGTAGACCCTATGCTGGTAAAAGGCGACTAGAAGTGGAGACCCTATGTCTAAAATAATCTCAACTCGAGAGTGGAGAACCTATGTTGGAAAAAGGCAACTCAGGAGTGGAAACCCTATCTCCAAATGTCAACTAGGGAGTAGAGACCCTATGTTAGTAAAAGGTGATTAGGGAGTGGAGACCGTATCTCGAAAATAATCTTAACTAGGGAGTGAAGTCTCTATGTTGGCAAAAGTCGACTAGGGAGTGGAGATCCTATATCTAAAATCTCAACTAGGGAGTGGCGACCCCATGTTGGAAAAAGGCGACTAGGGAGTGGAGACCCTATTTCTAAAATCTCAACTAGGGAGTGGATACCCTATGTTTCCAAAAGGTGACGAGGGAGTGGAGACCCTATGTCTAAAATAATTCCAATTAGGGAGTAGAGACCCTATGTTTTAAAAGCGACAAGGAAGTGGAGACCCAATGTTTTAAAAGCGACAAGGAAGTGGAGACCCTATGTCTAAAATCTTAACTAGGGGGTGGAGACCCTATGTTAATAAAAGTCAAGTAGGTAGTGGAGACCCTCCATGGACAAAGGGCGACTAGGGAGTGGAGATCCTATGTGGAAAAAAGGCGACCAGGGAGTGAGACCCTATGTCTAAAATCTCAATTACGGAATATTGACACTATGTGGTCAAAAGGTTACTAGGGAGTGAGACCCTATGTCTAAAATCTCAACTAGGGAGTGGATACCCTATGTTGGCAAAAGGAGACCAGGGAGTGGAGACCCAATGTATAAAATAATCTCAAGTAGGGATTGGAGACCCTATGTTGGTAAAAGGCGACTAGGGAGTGGAGATCCTATATCTAAAATCTCGACTAGGGAGTGGAGACCCTATGTTGGAAAAAGGCGAATAATGAGTGGAGACCCTATGTGTAAAATAAGTTCAACTGGGGAGCAGAGGCCCTATGTTGGAAAAACGACTAGGGAGTGGAGACCCTATGTCTAATATCTTAACAAGTGGGTAGAGACCCTATGTTGACAAAAGCGACTAGGGGTGGAGACCTTATGTCTAAAATCTCAACTAGGCACTGGAGACCTTATATGGGCAAAAGGCGACTAGGGAGTGAGAGCCTATGTCTTAAATCTCAACTAGGGAGTTACGACCCTATGTTTGCAAAAGGCGACTAGGGAGTGGAGACCCTATGTCTAAAATAATATCAACTAGGTATTAGAGACCCTATGTTGGTAAAAGGCGACTAAGGAGTGGATACCCAATGTCTAAAATAATCTCAACTAAGGATTGGAGACCCTATGTTAGAAATAGGCGACTAGGGAGTGGAGACCCTATATTGGCAAAAGGCAGCTATGGACCGGAGACTATACGTCTAAAATAATCTTAACTAGGGAGCGATACCCTATGTTGGCAAAAAGTGACTAGGGAGTGGATACCCTACATCTAAAATAATATCGACCAGGGAGTGAAGACCCTGTGTTGGTAAAAGGCGACTAGGAAGTGGAGACCCTATGTTGGTAAAATGAGACTAGGGAGTGTAGACCCTAAGTGTAAAATCTCAACTAGGGAGTGGAGACCCTATGTTGGCAAAAGTCTCCTAGGGAGTAGAGACTCTATGCCAAAACTCTCAACTATTGAGTGGTGGCCCAATGTTGGCAAAGGGACACTAGGGAGTGGAGACCCAATGCCTCAACTAATCTCAACTAGGGAGTAGAGACTCGATGCCTCAAATAATCTCAACTAGGGAGTGGAGACCCTATGTTTAAAATAAACACAACTAGGGACTTGAGACCCTATGTCTAATATAATCTCAACTAGGCAATGGAGATCATATGTTGGAAAAAGGCGACTAGGTATTGAAGACCCAATGTCTCAAAATAGCCTCAACTAGGGAGTGGAGACCCTATGTTTAAAATAAACACAACTAGGGACTTGAGACCCTATGTCTAATATAATCTCAACTAGGCAATGGAGATCATATGTTGGAAAAAGGCGACTAGGTATTGAAGACCCAATGTCTCAAAATAGTCTCAACTAGGGAGTGGAGACCCTATGTTGGCAAAAAGCGACTAGGGAGTGGAGACCCTTTGTTGGCAAAAAGCGACTAGGGAGTGGAGACCCTATGACTAAAATAATATAAACTAGAGAGTGGAGACCCTATGTTAGAAAAAGCCGACTAGGGAGTGGAGAGCCTATGTGGGCAAAAGGTGACTAGTAAGTGAGACCCTATGTCTAAAATCTCAACTAGGGAGTGGAGACCCTATGTTGGTGAAAGGTGACTAGGGAGTGGAGACCCTATGTATAAAATCTCAACTAGGGAGTGGAGACCCTATGTTAGAAAAAGGAGACTAGGGAGTGGAGACTCTATGTCTAACATAATCTTCATCTAGGGACCGTAGACCCTATGCTGGTAAAAGGCGACTAGAAGTGGAGACCCTATGTCTAAAATAATCTCAACTCGAGAGTGGAGAACCTATGTTGGAAAAAGGCAACTCAGGAGTGGAAACCCTATCTCCAAATGTCAACTAGGGAGTAGAGACCCTATGTTAGTAAAAGGTGATTAGGGAGTGGAGACCGTATCTCGAAAATAATCTTAACTAGGGAGTGAAGTCTCTATGTTGGCAAAAGTCGACTAGGGAATGGAGACCCTATATCTAAAATCTCAACTAGGTAGTGGCGACCCCATGTTGGAAAAAGGCGACTAGGGAGTGGAGACCCTATGTCTAAAATCTCAACTAGGGAGTGGATACCCTATGTCTAAAATATTTTCAACTAGGGAGTAGAGACCCTATGTTTTAAAAGCGACAAGGAAGAGGAGACCCAATGTTTTAAAAGCGACAAGGAAGTGGAGACCCTATGTCTAAAATCTTAACTAGGGTGTGGAGACCCTATGTTAGCAAAAGGCGAGTAGGGAGTGGAGACCCTCCGTGGACAAAAGGCGACCAGGGAGTGGAGACCCTGTGTGGACAAAAGGCGACCAGAGAGTGAGACCCTATGTCTAAAATCTCAATTAGGGAGTACTGATCCTATGTGGTCAAAAGGTGACTAGGGAGTGAGACCCTATGTCTAAAATCTCAACTAGGGAGTGGATACCCTATGTTGGCAAAAGGAGACCAGGGAGTGGAGACCCTATGTCCAAAATAATCTCAATTAGTGATTGGAGAACCTATGTTGGTAAAAGGAGACTAGGGAGTGGAGACCCAATGTATAAAATAATCTCAAGTAGGGATTAAAGACCCTATGTTGGTAAACGGCGACTAGGGAGTGGAGACCCTATGTCTAAAATCTCGATTAGGGAGTGGAGACCCTATGTTGGAAAAAGGCGACTAAGGAGTGGATACCCTATGTGTAAAATACGTTCAACTGGGGAGTGGAGGCCCTATGTTTGTGAACCAACTAGGGAGTGGAGACCCTATGTCTAATATCTTAACTAGGGGGTAGAGACCCTATGTAAACAAAAGCGACTAGGGGCGGAGACCCTATGTCTAAAATATCAACTAGGGAGTTGCGACCCTATGTTTGCAAAAGGAGAATAGGGAGTGGAGACCCTATGTCTAAAATAATATCAACTAGGGATTAGAGACCCTATGTTGGTAAAAAGGCGACTAAGGAGCGGATACCCAATGTCTAAAATAATCTCAACAAAGGATTGGATACCCTATGTTGGCAAAAGGTGACTAAGGAGTGGAGACCCTATGTCTAAAATAACTTAACAAGGGAGTGGAGACCCTATGGCTAAAATAATCTCAATTAGGGAGTGGAGACCCTATAATTGCAAAAGGCAGCTAGGGATTGTAGACCATACCTCTAAAATAATATTAACTAGGGAGAGAGACCCTATGTTGGCAAAAAGTGACTAGGGAGTGGAGACCCTACATCTAAAATAATGTCAACCAGGGAGTGAAGACCCTATGTTGGTAAAAGGCGACTAGGGAGTAGAGACCCTATGTTGGTAAAAGGAGACTAGGGAGTGTAGACCCTAAGTGTAAAATCTCAACTAGGGAGTGGAGACCCTATGTTGGAAAATGGCTAATAGGGAGTAGAGACCCTATGCCCAAAACTCCCAACTAAGGAGTGGATGCCCAATGTTGGCAAAGGTACACTAGGGAGTGGAGACCCAATGCCTCAATTAATCTCAACTAGGGAGTGGAGACCCGATGCATCAAATAATCTCAACTAGGGAGTGTAGACCCTATGTCTCAAATAATCTCAACTAGCGAGTGGAGACCCTATGTATAAAATAAACACAACTAGGGACTGGAGACCCTATGTCTAAAATAATCTCAACTAGGCAGTGGAGATCATATGTTGGCAAAAGGCGACTAGGTATTGAAGACCCAATGTCTAAAATAGTCTCAACTAGGGAGTGGAGACCTTATGTTGGCAAAAAGCGACTATGGAGTGGAGACCCTATGTATAAAATAATCTCAACTAGGGAGTGGAGACCCTATGTTAGAAAAAGGCGACTAGGTAGTGGAGACCCTATGTGGGCAAAAGGTGACTAGGAAGTGAGACCCTATGTCTAAAATCTCAACTAGGGAGTGGAGACCCTATGTTGGCAAAAGGCGACTAGGGAATGGAGACCCTATGTATAAAATCTCAATTAGGGAGTGGAGACCCTATCTTTGCAAAAGGCGACTAGGGAGTGGAGACTCTATGTCTAAAATAATCTTCAACTAGGGACCGCAGACCCTATGCTGGTAAAAGGCGACTAGAAGTGGAGACCCTATGTCTAAAATAATCTCAACTCGGGAGTGGAGAACCTATGTTGGCAAAAGGCGACTATGGAGTGGAAACCCTATGTCCAAATCTCAACTGTGGAGTAGAGAACCTATGTTGGAAAAAGGTGACTAGGGAGTGGAGACCATATCTCGAAAATAATCTTAACTAGGGAGTGAAGACTCTATGTTGGCAAAAGATGACTAGGTAGTGGAGACCCTATGTCTAAAATCTCAACTAGGGAGTGGTGACCTTACTTCTAAAATTTCAACTAGGGAGTAGAGACCCTATGTTGGTAGAAGGTGACTAGGGAGTGAAGACCCTATGTATAAAATAATCTCAACTAATGAGTGAAGACTCTATGTTGGCAACAGGCGACAAGGCAGTGAAGACCCTGTCTCTATAATCTCAACTGGGGAGTGGAGACCCTATGTTGACAAAGGGCAACTAGGGAGTGGAGACCCTATGTCTAAAATAATTTCAACGACGGAGTGGAGCCCCTTTGTTTGAAAAGCGATTAGGGAGTAGAGACCATATCTATAAAATCTTATCTAGGTAGTGGTGACCCTATGATAGCAAAAGGCAACTAGGTAGTGGAGACCCTATGTCTAAAATGTCAACTAGGGACTGGAGACCCTATGTGGGTGAAAGGCGACTAGGGAGTGAGACCCTATGTCTAAAATCTAAGCTAGGGAGTGGAGACCCTATGTTGGCAAAAGGCGACTAGGGAGTGCAGACACTATGTGTAAAATCTCAACTAGGGAGTGGATACCCTATGTTGCAAAAGGGAGACGAGGGAGTGGAGACCCTATGTCTAAAATAACTCCAACTAGGGAGTAGAGACCCTATGTTTGAAAAGCTACTAGGGAGTGGAGACCCTATGTCTAAAATCTTAACTAGGGGGTGGAGACCCTATGTTAGCAAAAGGCGAGTAGTGAGTGGAGACCCTATGTGGACAAAAGGCGAATAGGGAGTGGAGACACTATATGGACAAAAGGCGACCAGGGAATGAGACCCTATGCCTAAAATCATATTTAGGGAGTGCTGACCCAATGTGGGCAAAAGGTGACCAGGGAGTGAGACCCTATGTCTAAAATCTAAACTAGGGAGCGGATACCCTATGTTGGCAAAAGGAGACCTGGGAGTGGAGACCCTATGTCCAAAATAATTTCAAATAGGGATTGGAGAACCTATGTTGGTAAAAGGCGACTAGGGAGTGGAGACCCAATGTATAAAATAATCTCAACTAGGGATTGGAGACCCTATGTAGGCAAAAGGCGACTAGGGAGAGGAGACCCTATGTCGAGAATAAACTCAACAAGGGAGTGGAGACCCTATGTCTAAAATAATCTCAATTAGGGAGTGGAGACCCTATGTTAGCAAAAGGCAGCTAGAGAGTGGCGACCTTATGTCTAAAATAATCTCAACTAGGGAGTGGATATCCTTTGTTGGCAAAAGGTGACTAGGGAGTAGAGACCCTATGTCTAAAATGATCTCAACTAGGGATTAGAGACCCTATGTTGGTAAAAGGTGACTAGGAAGTGGAGACCCTATACCTAAAATAATCTCAACTAGGGAGTGGAGACCATATGGTGACAAAAGCCGACTCGGGAGTGGAGTCCCTATGTCTAAAATCTCAACTAGGGAGTGAAGGCCTATGTTGGCAAATAGTGACTAGGGAGTTGAGACCCTATGTCTAAAATAATCTCAACTAGGGAGTGGAGACCCTATGTTATCAAAAGGCAACTAAGGAGTGGAGACCCTATGTCTAAAATAATCTCAACTAGGGAGTGGAGATCCTATGTTGGCAAAAGGCGACTAGGGAGTGGAGACACTATATCTAAAATCTCAAATAGGGAGTGGAGACCCTATGTTGAAACAAGGAAACTAGGGAGTGGAGACCTTGTGTCAAACATATTTTCACCTAGGGAGTGGAGACCCTATGTTTGAAAAGCGACTAGGGAGTGGAGACCCAATGTCTAAAATCTTAACTACGGGGTGGAGAACCTATGTTAGCAAAAGGCGACTAGGGAGTGGAGACCCTATGTCTAATATCTCAACTTGGGAATTGAGACCATATGTGGGAAAACGGCGACTAGGGTGTGAGAGCCAATGTATAAAATCTCAACTAGGGAGTGGAGACCTTATGTTGGAAAAAGGCGACTAGGGAGTGGGGAACCTATGTATGAAATAATCTCAACTAGGGATTGGAGACCCTATGTTGGTAAACGGCGACAAGGGAGTGGGGACCCTATGTCTAAAATAATTTCAACTAGGAAGAGGAGATTTTGTGTCTAAAATAATTTCAACTAGGAAGAGGAGATTTTATGTCTAAAATAATTTCAACTAGGGAGTGGAGACCCTATGTTAGAAAAGTGACTAGGGAGTGGAGACCCTATGTCTAAAATCTTAACTAGGGGGTGGAGACCCTATGTTAGCAAAAGGAAACTAGGGAGTGGAGATCCTATGTTTAAAATCTCAACTAGGGTGTAGAGACCCTATGTTGGCAAAAAGCGACTAGGGAGTTGAGACCCTATGTTTAAAATCTCTACTAGGAAGTGGAGACCCTATGTTGACAAAATATGACTAGGTAGTGGAGAACCTATGTCTAAAATAATATCAACTAGGGAGTGGATACCCTAGGTTTGAAAAGCGACTAGGGAGTGTAAACCCAATGTCTAAAATCTTAAATAGGGGGTGGAGACCCTATGTTAGAAAAAGGCGACTAGGAAGTGAATACCCTATGTCTAATATCTCTACTAGGAAGTGGAGACCATATGTGGGCAAAAGGAAACTAAGGAGTGAGACCCTATGTCTAAAGTCTCAACTAGGGAATAGACACGCTATGTGGGCAAAAGGTGACTAGGTAGTGAGACCCTATGTCTGATATCTCAACTAGGGAGTGAAGACCTTATGTTGGAAAAAGGCGAGTAGGGAGTGGAGATCCTATGTCTAATATAATCCCAACTAGGGATTGGAGACCATATGTTGGTACAAAGCCACTAGGGAGTAAAAACCCTATGTCTAAAATAATCTCAACTAGGGATTGGAGACCTTATGTCTAAAATAATTTCAACTCGGGAGTGCAGAACCTATTTCTTAAAAGCGACTAGAGAGTGGATACCCTATGTCTAAAATCTTAACTAGGTGGTGGTGACCCTATGTTAGAAAAAGATGACTAGGGAGTGGAGACCCAATGTATCAAATCTCAACTAGGGAGTGGATACCCTATATGGGCAAAATGCGACTATAGAGTGAGACCCTTTGTCTAAAACTAGGGAGTGGAAACCCTATGTGGGCCAATGGTGACTAGGGAGTGAGACCCTATATCTAAAATCCCAACTAGGGAGTGGAGACCCTATGTTGGTAAAAGGTTACTATGGAGTGGAGACCCTATGTCTAAAATAATCTCAACTAGGGCGTGAAGACTCTATGTTGACAAAACGCGACAAGGGAGTGGAGACCCTATGTCTAAAATCGCAACTAGCGAGTGGAAATCCGTTGTCTAAAATCTCAACTAGGGAGTAGAAACCCTCTATCGGTAAAAGGTGACCAAGGAGTGGAGACCCTATGTTAAAAATAATCTGAACCAGGGATTGAAGACTCTATGTTGGCAAAAGGCGACTAGGGAGTGGAGATCGTATGTCCAAAATATCAACTATGGAGGGGAGACCATATATTGACAAAAGGCGACTAGGGAGTGGAGACCCTACGTCTAAAATATCAACTAGGGAGTGGAGACCCTCTATGGGAAAAAGTCTACTAGGGAGTGAGACCCTATGTCTAAAATCTCAACTAGTGAGTGGAGACCCTATGTTGGCAAAAGGCGACTAGGGAGTGGAGACTGTATGTTTGAAAGAAGCTTCAAGGGAGTGGAGACCCTACGTCGAATAAATCAACTAGGGAATGGAGACCCTATGTTGGTAAAATATTAATAGGGAGTGGAGACCCTACGTCTAAAATAATCTCAACTAGGGAGTCGAGACCTTATGTTGGCAAAAGGCGACTAGGGATTGTAGACCCTATTCTAAAATCTCAACTAGGCAGTGGAGACCTTATGTTGACAAAAGGTCACTAGGGATTGGAGACCCTATGTCTAAAATAATTTCAACTAGGGAGTGGAGACCCTATGTTTGAAAAGCGACTAGGGAGTGGAGACCCTATGTCTAAAATCTTAGCTAGGGGGTGGAGACCTTATGTTAGCAAAATAGGACTAGGGAGTGGAGACCCTATGTCTCAAATATCAACTAGGGAGTGGAGGCTCTCTGTGGACAAAAGGCGACTAGGGAGTGAGACCCTACGTCTAAAATCTCAACTAGGGAGTGGAGACCCTATGTGGGAAAAAGGTGACAAGGGAGTGAGACACTATGTCTAAAACCTCAACTAGGGAGTGGAGACTCTATGTTGGCAAAAGGCGACTAGGGAGTGGAGACCCTATGTCTAAAATAATCTCAATAAGGGATTTGATATCCTATGTTGGTAAAAGGAGACTGAGAGTGGAGACCCTATGTCTAAAATAATCTCAACCAGAGAATCGAGACCCTATGCAGGCAAAAAGTGACTAGGGAGTGGAGACCCTATGTCTAAATTAATCTCAACTAGGGAGTGGAGACCCTATGTCAGCAAAAGGTGGCTAGGGAGTGGAGACCCTATGTCTAAAATAATATCAACTACAGATTAGAGACTCTACGTCAAAAATCTGAACTAGGAAATACAGACCCTATGTTGGTAAAAAGTGACTATGCAGTGGAGACCCCACATCTAAAGTAATCTCAACTAGGGAGTGGAGACCCTATGTTTAAAATCTTTATTAGGGAGTGGAGACCCTATGTAGACAAAAGGCGACTAGGAAGTGGAGACCCTATGTCTAAACTAATTTCAACTAGGAAGTGGAGATCCAATGTTTGATAAGCGACTAGGGAGTGGAGACCCTATATCTAAATTCTTAACTAGGGGGTGGAGACCTTATGTTCGCAAAAGGCGACTAGGGAGTGGAGACTTTATGTTGAAAATCTTAACTAGGGAGTGGAGACCCAATGTGGGCAAAAGGCGCCTAGCGAGTGAGATACTATGTCTAAAATCTCAACTAGGGAGTGGAGACGCTATGTTGGCAAAAGGCGCTAGGGTGTGGTGACCCTATGTCTAAAATAATCTCAACTAGGGAGTGGAGAACCTATGTTTCAAAAGCAAATAGGGATTGGAGACCCTGTGTCCAAAATCTTAACTAGGGAGTTGAAACCCTATGCCTAAAATCTTAACTAGGGGGTGGAGACCATATGTTAGCAAAAAGCGACTTGGGAGTCGAGACCCTATGTCTAAAATCTCAACTAGAGAGTGGAGACCCTATGTGGGCAAATGGAGACTAGGGAGTGAGAACTTATGCCTAAAATCTCAACTAGGGAGTGGAGACCCTATGTTGGCAAAAGGCGACTAGGAAGTGCAGACCCTATGTCTAAAATAATCTCAACTAGGCGGTTGAGACCCTATGTTGGCAAAAGATGACTAGGGAGTGGAGACCATATGTCTAAAATATTTTCAACTAGGGAGTGGAGTCCCTATGTTTGAAAAGTGACAAGGGAGTGGAGACCATATGTCTAAAATCTTAATTAGGGTGTGGAGACCCTATGTTAGCAAAAGGCGACTAGGGAGTGGAGACCCTATGTCTAAAATCTCAACCAGGGAATGGAGACCCTATGTGGGCAAAAGGCTACTAGGGAGTGACCCTATTTCTAAAATCTCAACATGGGAGTCGAGACCCTATGTTGGCAAAAGGTTAGAAGGGAGTGGATACCCTATGTCTAAAATAATCTCAACTACGTATTGGAGATCCTATGTTGGTAAAAGGCAACTAGGAAGTGGATATCTTATGTCTAAAATAATCTCAACTAAGGATTGAAGACCCTATGTTACAAAAAGGCGACTAGGGAGTAGTGACCCTCTGTCCTAAATAATCTCAAATCGGGAGTTGCGACCCAAAGTTGGTAAAAGGCGACTAGGGAATGGAGACCCTATGTCTAAAAAAATCTCAACTCGGGAGTGGAGGCACTATGTTGGCAAAAGGCTACTGAGGGGTGGAGAGCCTATGTCTAAAATCTCAACTAGGGAGTGGAGACCCTATGTCTAAAATCTCAACTAGGAAGTGGAGACCCTATGTCTAAAATCTCAACTAGGAAGTAGAGAGCCTATGTTGGTAAAAGGTGACTAGAGAGTGGAGACCCTATGTCTAAAATAATCTCAACTAGTGAGTGAAGACTCTATGTTGGCAAAATGTGACTAGGGAGTGGATACCCTATACCGAAAATCTAAACTAAGGAGTGGATACCCTATGTCTAAAATCTCAACTAGGGAGTAGAAAACTTATGTTGGTAAAAGGTGAGTAGGGAGTAGAGACCCTATGTCTAAAATCTCAATTAAGGAGTGGAGACCCTATGTTGACCTAAGGAGACTAGGGAGTGGAGACCCTATGTCTAAAATGATCTCAACTAGGGATTGGAGACCCTATGTTGGTAAAAGGCGACTAGGAAGTGGAGACCCTATACCTAAAATAATCTCAACTAGGGAGTGGAGACCCTATGGTGACAAAAGCCGACTCGGGATTGGAGTCCCTATGTCTAAAATCTCAACTAGGGAGTGAAGGCCTATGTTGGCAAATAGTGACTAGGGAGTTGAGACCCTATGTCTAAAATAATCTCAACTAGGGAGTGGAGACCCTATGTTATCAAAAGGCAGCTAGGGAGTGGAGACCCTATGTCTAAAATAATCTCAACTAGGGAGTGGAGATCCTATGTTGGCAAAAGGCGACTAGGGAGTGGAGACACTATATCTATAATATCAAATAGTGAGTGGAGACCCTATGTTGAAAAAAGGAAACTAGGGAGTGGAGACCCTGTGTCTAAAATATTTTCACCTAGGGAGTGGAGACCCTATGTTTGAAAAGCGACTAGGGAGTGGAGACCCTATGTCTAAAATCTTAACTACGGGGTGGAGACCCTATGTTAGCAAAAGGCGACTAGGGAGTGTAGACCCTATGTCTAATATCTCAACTTGGGAATTGAGACCATATGTGGGAAAAAGGCGACTAGGGTGTGAGACCCTATGTATAAAATCTCAACTAGGGAGTGGAGACCTTATGTTGGAAAAAGGCGACTAGGGAGTGGGGAACCTATGTCTGAAATAATCTCAACTAGGGATTGGAGACCCTATGTTGGTAAAAGGCGACAAGGGAGTGGGGGCCTTATGTCTAAAATAATTTCAACTAGGAAGAGGAGATTTTGTGTCTAAAATAATTTCAACTAGGAAGAGGAGATTTTATGTCTAAAATAATTTCAACTAGGGAGTGGAGACCCTATGTTAGAAAAGCGACTAGGGAGTGGAGACCCTATGTCTGAAATCTTAACTAGGGGGTGGAGACCCTATGTTAGCAAAAGGAAACTAGGGAGTGGAGATCCTATGTCTAAAATCTCAACTAGGTTGTAGAGACCCAATGTTGGCAAAAAGCGACTAGGGAGTGGAGACCCTATGTCTAAAATCTCAACTAGGAAGTTGAGACCCTATGTTGACAAAAGATGACTAGGTAGTGGACAACCTATGTCTAAAATAATTTCAACTAGGGAGTGGATACCCTAGGTTTGAAAAGCGACTAGGGAGTGTAAACCCTATGTCTAAAATCTTAAATAGGGGGTGGAGACCCTATGTTAGAAAAAGGCGACTAGGAAGTGAAGACACTATGTTTAATATCTCAACTAGGAAGTGGATACCATATGTGGGCAAAAGGCAACTAGGGAGTGAGACCCTATGTCTAAAATCTCAACTAGGGATTGGAGACGCTATGTGGGCAAAAGGTGACTAGATAGTGAGACCCTATGTCTGATATCTCAACTAGGGAGTGAAGACCATATGTTGGAAAAAGGCGAGTAGGGAGTGGAGACCCTATGTCTAATATAATCCCAACTAGGGATTGGAGACCATATGTTGGTACAAGGCGACTAGGGAGTAGAGACCCTAGGTCTAAAATAATTTCAACTAGGGATTGGAGACCTTATGTCTAAAATAATTTCAACTCGGGAGTGGAGAACCTATTTCTTAAAAGCGACTAGAGAGTGGATACCCTATGTCTAAAATCTTAACTAGGTGGTGGTGACGCTATGTTAGAAAAAGATGACTAGGGAGTTGAGACCCAATGTATAAAATCTCAACTAGGGAGTGGATACCCTATGTGGGCAAAAGGCGACTATAGAGTGAGACCCTTTGTCTAAAACTAGGGAGTGGAAACCCTATGTGGGCAAAAGGTGACTAGGGAGTGAGACCCTATATCTAAAATCCCAACTAGGGAGTGGAGGCCCTATGTTGGTAAAAGGTTTCTATGGAGTGGAGAACCTATGTCTAAAATAATCTCAACTAGGGCGTGAAGACTCTATGTTGGCAAAAGGCGACAAGGGAGTGAAGACCCTATGTCTAAAATCTCAACTAGCGAGTGGAAATCCGTTGTCTAAAATCTCAACTGGGGAGTAGAAACCCTATGTCGGTAAAAGGTGACTAGGGAGTGGAGACCCTATGTTAAAAATAATCTGAAACAGGGATTGAAGACTCTATGTTGGCAAAAGGCGACTAGGGAGTGGAGACCCTCTATGGGCAAAAGGTTACTAGGGAGTGAGACCCTATGTCTAAAATCTCAACTGGGGAGTAGAAACCCTATGTCGGTAAAAGGTGACTAGGGAGTGGAGACCCTCTATGGGCAAAAGGTTACTAGGGAGTGAGACCCTATGTCTAAAATCTCAACTGGGGAGTAGAAACCCTATGTCGGTAAAAGGTGACTAGGGAGTGGAGACCCTCTATGGGCAAAAGGTTACTAGGGAGTGAGACCCTATGTCTAAAATCTCAACTGGGGAGTAGAAACCCTATGTCGGTAAAAGGTGACTAGGGAGTGGAGACCCTCTATGGGCAAAAGGTTACTAGGGAGTGAGACCCTATGTCTAAAATCTCAACTGGGGAGTAGAAACCCTATGTCGGTAAAAGGTGACTAGGGAGTGGAGACCCTCTATGGGCAAAAGGTTACTAGGGAGTGAGACCCTATGTCTAAAATCTCAACTGGGGAGTAGAAACCCTATGTCGGTAAAAGGTGACTAGGGAGTGGAGACCCTCTATGGGCAAAAGGTTACTAGGGAGTGAGACCCTATGTCTAAAATCTCAACTGGGGAGTAGAAACCCTATGTCGGTAAAAGGTGACTAGGGAGTGGAGACCCTCTATGGGCAAAAGGTTACTAGGGAGTGAGACCCTATGTCTAAAATCTCAACTGGGGAGTAGAAACCCTATGTCGGTAAAAGGTGACTAGGGAGTGGAGACCCTCTATGGGCAAAAGGTTACTAGGGAGTGAGACCCTATGTCTAAAATCTCAACTGGGGAGTAGAAACCCTATGTCGGTAAAAGGTGACTAGGGAGTGGAGACCCTCTATGGGCAAAAGGTTACTAGGGAGTGAGACCCTATGTCTAAAATCTCAACTGGGGAGTAGAAACCCTATGTCGGTAAAAGGTGACTAGGGAGTGGAGACCCTCTATGGGCAAAAGGTTACTAGGGAGTGAGACCCTATGTCTAAAATCTCAACTGGGGAGTAGAAACCCTATGTCGGTAAAAGGTGACTAGGGAGTGGAGACCCTCTATGGGCAAAAGGTTACTAGGGAGTGAGACCCTATGTCTAAAATCTCAACTGGGGAGTAGAAACCCTATGTCGGTAAAAGGTGACTAGGGAGTGGAGACCCTCTATGGGCAAAAGGTTACTAGGGAGTGAGACCCTATGTCTAAAATCTCAACTGGGGAGTAGAAACCCTATGTCGGTAAAAGGTGACTAGGGAGTGGAGACCCTCTATGGGCAAAAGGTTACTAGGGAGTGAGACCCTATGTCTAAAATCTCAACTGGGGAGTAGAAACCCTATGTCGGTAAAAGGTGACTAGGGAGTGGAGACCCTCTATGGGCAAAAGGTTACTAGGGAGTGAGACCCTATGTCTAAAATCTCAACTGGGGAGTAGAAACCCTATGTCGGTAAAAGGTGACTAGGGAGTGGAGACCCTCTATGGGCAAAAGGTTACTAGGGAGTGAGACCCTATGTCTAAAATCTCAACTGGGGAGTAGAAACCCTATGTCGGTAAAAGGTGACTAGGGAGTGGAGACCCTCTATGGGCAAAAGGTTACTAGGGAGTGAGACCCTATGTCTAAAATCTCAACTGGGGAGTAGAAACCCTATGTCGGTAAAAGGTGACTAGGGAGTGGAGACCCTCTATGGGCAAAAGGTTACTAGGGAGTGAGACCCTATGTCTAAAATCTCAACTGGGGAGTAGAAACCCTATGTCGGTAAAAGGTGACTAGGGAGTGGAGACCCTCTATGGGCAAAAGGTTACTAGGGAGTGAGACCCTATGTCTAAAATCTCAACTGGGGAGTAGAAACCCTATGTCGGTAAAAGGTGACTAGGGAGTGGAGACCCTCTATGGGCAAAAGGTTACTAGGGAGTGAGACCCTATGTCTAAAATCTCAACTGGGGAGTAGAAACCCTATGTCGGTAAAAGGTGACTAGGGAGTGGAGACCCTCTATGGGCAAAAGGTTACTAGGGAGTGAGACCCTATGTCTAAAATCTCAACTGGGGAGTAGAAACCCTATGTCGGTAAAAGGTGACTAGGGAGTGGAGACCCTCTATGGGCAAAAGGTTACTAGGGAGTGAGACCCTATGTCTAAAATCTCAACTGGGGAGTAGAAACCCTATGTCGGTAAAAGGTGACTAGGGAGTGGAGACCCTCTATGGGCAAAAGGTTACTAGGGAGTGAGACCCTATGTCTAAAATCTCAACTGGGGAGTAGAAACCCTATGTCGGTAAAAGGTGACTAGGGAGTGGAGACCCTACGTCGAATAACTCAAATAGGGAATGGAGACCCTATGTTGGTAAAAAGTGACTATGCAGTGGAGACCCCACATCTAAAGTAATCTCAACTAGGGAGTGGAGACCCTATGTAGACAAAAGGCGACGAGGAAGTGGAGACCCTGTGTCTAAAATAATTTCAACTAGGAAGTAGACATCCAATGTTTTATAAGCGACTAGGGAGTGGAGACCCTATATCTAAATTCTTAACTAGGGGGTGGAGACCTTATGTTCGCAAAAGGCGACTAGGGAGTGGAGACCCTATGTCGAAAATCTTAACTAGGGAGTGGAGACCTAATGTGGGAAAAAGGCGCCTAGCGAGTGAGACACTATGTCTAAAATCTCAACTAGGGAGTGGAGACGCTATGTTGGCAAAAGGCGCTAGGGTGTGGTGACCCTATGTCTAAAATAATCTCAACTAGGGAGTGGAGAACCTATGTTTCAAAAGCGAATAGGTAGTGGAGACCCTGTGTCCAAAATCTTAACTAGGGAGTTGAGACCCTATGCCTAAAATCTTAACTAGGGGGTGGAGACCCTATGTTAGCAAAAAGCGACTTGGGAGTCGAGACCCTATGTCTAAAATCTCAACTAGAGAGTGGAGACCCTATGTGGGCAAATGGAGACTAGGGAGTGAGAACCTATGTCTAAAATCTCAACTAAGGAGTGGATACCCTATGTTGGCAAAAGGCAACTAGGAAGTGCAGACCCTATGTCTAAAATAATCTCAACTAGGGAGTTGAGACCCTATGTTGGCAAAAGATGACTCGGGAGTGGAGACCATATGTCTAAAATAATTTCAACTAGGGAGTGGTGTCCCTATCTTTGAAAAGTGACAAGGGAGTGGAGACCATATGTCTAAAATCTTAATTAGGGTGTAGAGACCCTATGTTAGCAAAAGGCGACTACGGAGTGGAGACCCTATGTCTAAAATCTCAACCGGGGAATGGAGACCCTATGTGGGCAAAAGGCGACTAGGGAGTGACCCTATTTCTAAAATCTCAACATGGGAGTCGAGACCCTATGTTGGCAAAAGGTGAGAAGGGAGTGGAGACCCTATGTCTAAAATAATCTCAACTACGTATTGGAGATCCTATGTTGGTAAAAGGCAACTAGGGAGTGGATATCTTATGTCTAAAATAATCTCAACTAAGGATTGCAGACCCTATGTTACAAAAAGGCGACTAGGGAGTAGTGACCCTCTGCCTTAAATAATCTCAACTCGGGAGTTGCGACCCAAAGTTGGTAAAAGGCGACTAGGGAGTTGAGACCCTATGTCTAAAAAAATCTCAACTCGGGAGTGGAGGCACTATGTTGGCAAAAGGCTACTAAGGGGTGGAGACCCTATGTCTAAAATCTCAACTAGGGAGTGGAGACCCGATGTCTAAAATCTCAACTAGGGAGTGGAGACCCTATATCTAAAATCTCAACTAGGAAGTAGAGAGCCTATGTTGGTAAAAGGTGACTAGAGAGTGGAGACCCTATGTCTAAAATAATCTCAACTAGTTAGTGAAGACTCTATGTTGGCAAAATGTGACTAGGGAGTGGAGACCCTATACCAAAAATCTAAACTATGGAGTGGAGACCCTATGTCTAAAATCTCAACTAGGGAGTAGAGAACTTATGTTGGTAAAAGGTGACTAGGGAGTAGAGACCCTATGTCTAAAATCTCAACTAGGGAGTGGAGACCCTATGTTGACCTAAGGAGACTAGGGAGTGGATACCCTATGTCTAAAATAATTTCAACTAGGAAGTGGAGCCCCTATGTTTGAAAAGCGACTAGGGAGTGGAGACCCAATGTGTAAAATCTTAACTAGGGAGTGGAGACCCTACGTTAGAAAAAGGCGACTAGGGAGTGGAGACCCTATGTCTAAAATCTCAACTAGGGAGTGGAGACCCTAGGTGGGAAAAAGGCGACTTGGGAGTGAGACCCTATGTCTATAATCTTAACTAGGGAGTGGAGACCCTATGTTGGTAAAAGTTGATTAGGGAGTGAAGATCGTATGTTGCCAAAAGGCTTCAAGGGATTGGAGACCCTACGTCTAAAATTTCAACTAGGGGATGGAGACCTTATGTCGGTAAAATATGACTAAGCAGTGGAGAACTTACCTCTAAAATAATCTCAACTAGGGAGTGGAGAACCTGTGTTGGCAAAATGCGACTAGGGATTGGAAACCCTATATCTAAAATTCAACTAGGGAGTGGAGAACCTATGTTGACAAAGATTGACTAGGGAGTGGAGACCCTATGTCTAAACTAATTTCAACTAGGGAGTGGAGACCCTATGTCTAAACTAATTTCAACAAGGGAGTGGAGACCTTATGTTTGAAAAACGACTAGGGAGTGGAGACCCTATGTCTAAAATCTTAACTAGGGGGTGGAGACCGTATGTTAACAAAAGGTGACTAGGGGGTGAAACCCTATGTCTAAAATCTAAACTAGGGATTGGAGGCCCTATGTGGGAAAAAGGCGACTAGGGAGTGATACACTATGTCTATTATCTCAACTAGGGAGTGGAGTCCCTATGTGGGCAAACGTTGACTAGGGAGTGAGACCTCATGTCCAAATTCTCAACTAGGGAGTAATGACCCTATGTTTGCAAAAGGGACTAGAGAGTGGAGATCCTATGTCTAAAATAATCTCAACTAGGGATTGGAGACCCTATGTTTACCCTATGTCTAAAATAATCTCAACTAGGGATTGGATACCCTATGTTGGAAAAAGGTGACTTGGGAATTAAGACCCTATGTCTAAAATAACCTCAACTAGGGAGTGGAGACCCTATGTTAGCAAAAGGCGGCAAGGGAGTAAAGACTCTACGTCTAAAATCTCAACCAGGAAATGGAGACCCTATGTTTGTAAAAGGTGACTAGGGAGTGGATACCCCACATCTAAAATACTATCAACTATGGAATGATGACCCAATGTCTAAAATCTTAACCAGGGAGTGGATACCCTATGTTGACAAAAGGCGACTTGGGAGTGTAGACCCTATGTCTAAAATAATTCCAACTAGGGAGTCGAGATCCTATGTTTTAAAAACGACTAGGGAGTGGAGACCCTATGTCTAAATTCTTAACTAGGGGTGGAGACCCTATGTTAGCAAAAGGAGACTATGGAGTGGAGACCCTATGTCTAAAGGATCAACTAGGGTGTGGAGACCCTATGTGGGCTAAAGACGACTAAGGAGCGATTCCATATGTCTAAAATCTCAACTAGGGAGTGGAGACCTTATTGTCACAAGGAGACTAGGGAGTGGTAACCCTATGAATAAAATAATCTCAACTAGTGACTGGAGACCCGATGTTGGTATAAGGCGACTAGGGAGTGGAGACCCTATGACTAAAATAATTTCAACTTGGGAGTGGAGACCCTATGTTTAAAAATCGACTTGGGAGTGGAGACCCTTTGTCTAAAATCTTAACAAGGGAATGGAGACCCTATGTCTATAATCTTAACTAGGGGGTGGAGACCCTATGTTAGCAAAAGGCGACTAGGGAGTGGAGACCCTATGTCTAAAATCTCAACTAGGGAGTAGAGACACTATGTTGGTAAAAGGTGACTAGGGAGTGGAGACCCTATGTCTAAAATAATCTAAACTAGGGAGTAAAGACTCTATTTCGGCAAAAGGCGACTAGGGAGTGGAGACCCTATGTCTAAAATCTAAACTAGGGAATGGAGACCCTATTTTGACAAAAGGAGACTAGGGAGAGGAGACCCTATGGCTAAAATAATTTCAACTAGAGAGTGGAGACCCTATGTTTGAATAGCGATTAGGGAGAGGAGACCCTATGTCTATGTTCTTAACTAGGGGGTGGAGACCCTATGTTAGCAAAAGGTAACTAGGGAGTGGAGACCCTATGTCTAAAATCTCAACTTGGGAGTGGAGACCCTATGTGGGAAAAAGGCGATTAGGGAGTGAGACCCTATGTCTAAAATCTCAACTAGGGAGCAGAGACCCTAGGTTGGCAAAAGGCGACTAGGAAGTGGTGACTCTATATCTAAAATAATCTCATCTAGGGATTGGAGAACCAATTTTGGTAAAATGCGACTAGGGAGTGGAGATCCTAAGTCTAAAATAATTTCAACTAGGGAGTGGAGACCCTATATCTAAAATATTAACTAGGGAGTGGATACCCTATGTCTAAAATCTTAACTAGGGGTTGTAGACCCAATGTTAAAAAAGGTGACTAGGGAGTGGAGACCTATGTTTGAATAGCGACTAGGGAGTGGAGAACCTATGCCTAAATTCTTAATTAGGGGGTGGAGACCCTATGTTTGCAAAAGGCAACTAGGGAGTGGAGACCCTATGTCTAAAATCTCAACTAGGGAGTGTGTATTGGAAAAAAACTGAATTTATATTAAAGATGACGTGGCATGACACATGGATTGGTCAAAAGGTCAACGGGTAATGATTAATTGTGAGACAAGAGAAGAAGAATTCAAAATAGGCACGGGGTGCAATTTAGATACGTATCTCGTACCTAAATGAAGCATTTAGGTCTAGGAATTCTTAAGGATTCAAAAGACAAGAATCTGGTGACGAAAGATACGGGAAGAGGAAGTTAAACAGGCACGAGAAGCAGTTTAGACACGAGTCCCGTACCAATTCGAATCATTTAGAGCCAATGGATCGAAAGGCATTGAAGACATGGATCTGAAGACAAAAAGGAGTCCAAATTCAATATTAAATACCTGATACGTTGGAAAATTGGTATTTAATAGGAATGATTGTGTAACGACTTATTTAATGTCATTTATTACTCATAATTATCTTATTAAATGTCCGTTATTATTCTTATTTGTACTAAGGAATTGAACCGTTACTCCTTATTGGCTATAAAAGGAGGAGGTCTCATCATTTGGAAAAAAAATATCATCTACATCATATTGAAATTCGAATTTCTTTACTGTTGATTCTTATTCTAAGAAAGCTTATTATACTTTTTGGTCTCTTGATTATCAGTAACCCGATTTCTTATTTTAAATTCTAGTTTTGACCAAATTATCATTTTTTGGTTAAACAAATTGGTTCCGTTACCGGGAATCTGATAATCTATTCTTTCTGAAGTTACATTCTACCCATTGTTAACATCATGTCAAACAACAACAACAACAACAACAACAATGCTGTTGAAAATCAAATCCATCAGGGTCAAGGGGATTTGCACAATGTTAACATAGTTCCTTCCCCTCAAACTTCTCCACGTCAATCTCGTGAAGGTACCCCTGCACCAGAATCACATGCTGTTGAGCAAGAGCAATCAGAAGATTTTGAAGGGCCAGGGGAAGCTCTGCAAAGAATAATTGATGCACGGGTTAGCCAAGCTCTTCAAACATTAGTTAGCCGGTTACCTGTCGCGCCGCCCACTCCTTCACCTAATAACAATACACTGGAGAATCCTCGTTCTGGCCTTGTTAACACAAACGAAGGGACCCCCAGTGAACCACGAGAAATGGATCCAGGTAATACAAATAATTCTTATTTACAAAATCTGGTACTAACTTTGCAGACACAGCTCAAAGAACAAAGTGAGCGCATCGAGCAGATACCCGGTGTTCCTCCAATAATCAAAGGGATAGATGCGGATAAATACTCACAACAACCTTGGAAACCGAGTGCTGCTCCTCTTCCAATCCCTAAAAAGTTTAAAATGCCTGGCATTTAAAAATATGACGGCACAACCGACCCAAGTGACCATATGACGACATTTACTACGGGAGTCAAAGGAAACGATTTAACCAAGCAGGAGATTGAGTCCGTATTGGTCAAGAAATATGGAGAAACACTCACTAACGGTGCACTAACCTGGTATTCTCTTTTGCCTGTAAATTCTATAAACACTTTTGCTGAGCTTGCAGATTCTTTCATTAAAGCACACTCAGAAGCACAAAAGGTTGAGAAAAGAATGAAGGACATTTTTAAAATCAAACAAGCGGACACAGAGTTGCTCAGAGATTTTATTGATAGGTTTCAACGTGAACGAATGACTTTACCTCGTGTACCAGATAATTGGGCTGCAATAGCTTTTGTGAGTAATTTGAATGACAAAAGTTCTGAAGCCGCGAGAAGGCTTAAAGAAAGCCTTCGTGAATTTCCCGCAACCACTTGGAACGATGTTTATAACAGGTACAGTACAAAACTTAGAATTGAAGAGGATACCGTACCTCAGAACCATCGTGAAGAAAGGATCAGATCCAGAAGGTCAGAAGCTAAAAAAGATCAGGTAAGAATAGATACGATCCATATTCGGGACCTGCAGGGAAGGATTCACGATCCAGATAGAACAATCATCGATATAATCAAAGGCCAAGAGACAGGGAGACCAGGTCTTTATCCAGGTTCAGAGATGATCAAAGTAATCAACAACCACGAGATGACGATAGAAATTTAAAGGCATGATTCGGTGGCTATAACTTCAACGTAACTAATTCAGAGCTCGTAGCTGTTCTAAGGAGTATGGGAGACAAGGTACGGTGGCCAAAAGAGATGCGGTCAAATCCAAACAAACGTAACCCGGACCATTGGTGCGAGTTTCACAATGACCAAGGGCATAAAACATCAGAATGCATATTCCTACAAAGTGAAGTAGACCATCTACTGAAGCAAGGATATCTCACAGAGTTGTTTAGTCAGAAGGGAACACAAGCTTACATGAAAAATAGGCAGGAGCCACCAATACCACCATCACCTAAAAGAACGGTGAATTTCATCAATGGAGTAATGTACACGGCTTCAAATAAGGTTTCTAAAATGATGATCACACATGGGGAGCGAGTACGCCAAACCTTAGATCATGAAAGCATAAATTTCGATGATGCAGATGCGGAAGGAGTAATTACTCCTCACAGTGATGCACTGGTTATATCCTTACTTGTACATGATACCGAGGTAAAATGAGTCTTGATTGATCCAGGAAGTTCTTCAAATATCATTCTATTAAGGGTGTTACAGGAAATGCAAGCTGAAGATAAAATGATACCAAAAGCACAAACGTTGTCAGGCTTCGACAATTCAAGAGTATTAACAAAAGGCGAGGTAATTCTAACAACTTATGCTGCAGGTGTTATTAAAGAAACTAAATTTTAGGTATTTGAGATGGAAATGGCCTACAACATAATTATGGGGAGACCATGGATCCATAACATGGATGCTGTTCCATCAACTTTGCATCAAGTTATCAAGTTTCCATCACCCTGGGGGATATGTCAAATTCGAGGGGATAAACAAACAACCATGAATATCAACGCTGTGACAGATACGAGCATCGTAGGTAAAGAAAAATAGCAATTACAGGAAATAGTTGGAGGCGTCAGCAATCAAACTTCAACTGAGAAAACAGATTTCGATGCGAGACCTGACGTAATTCAACAACCTGAAGAAAATGAGAACATTAAAACGACGATAGAGTAACTCAAATCGGTGGTGTTATTTGAGCAATGGCCTGAAAGAAAAGTTTACATAGGAGCTAATCTAAGGCCAGACATGAGAGGTATGTTAATTGAATTTTTAAAAGTTAATGTGGACTGTTTTGCTTGNTAACACAGTGGTCATACCTAAGAAAAACGGTAAGTGGCGAGTTTGTGTATATTATACAGATTTAAATAAAGCTTGCCCGAAAGATTCTTTTCCTTTACCCCATATAGATCAAATGATAGATGCAACTGCAGGTCATGAACTTTTGAGTTTTTTAGATGCATATTCGGGGTACAACCAAATTAAAATGCACCCCAGTGATGAAGAAAAGACTTCTTTCATCACAGACCGGGGGACTTACTGTTACAAAGTAATGCCCTTTGGTCTAAAAAATGCTGGGGCAACCTATCAAAAGTTAGTCACCAAAATGTTCCAAGAACATTTAGGAAAAACTATGGAGGTATATATAGACGATATGCTCGTCAAAACCCAGCATTCTAATGATCATATTTCTCATTTAGTTGTTACATTTAAAATTTTGCGAAAATATAATATGAAACTTAACCCAGAAAAATGCGCATTCGGAGTTGCTTCAGGTAAAATTTTGGGTTTTCTTGTTTCTAATCGTGGCATTGAGGTGAATCCTTCTCAGATTAAAGCGATCGAAGAAATACCTGATATTCTTACAAATAAAAAGGAGGTTCAAAGATTGACTGGAAGAATTGCGGCCCTAGGAAGATTTATTTCCAAATCTTCAGAAAAATGTTTCAAATTTTTCTCGGCACTCAAAAAGCAAGATCATTTCGAGTGGAATGAAGATTGCCAACAAGCCCTTAAATATTTGAAAGTTTACTTGTCAAATCCTCCTCTATTGGCAAAACCAAAGGAAGGTGAAAAGCTACTCATTTATTTGGCAGTTTCAGAAGTAGCGGTAAGTGCTGTTTTGGTCCGTGAAGACCAAGGTAAGCAATCTCCTATTTATTATGTAAGTAAGACTTTGCTAGATGCTGAGACAAGGTATCCGCAGCTGGAAAAGTTAGCATTAGCATTAATCATGGCATCTAGAAAATTAAGGCCTTATTTTCAATGTCATCCTATTATTGTAGTTACTGCTTTCCCTTTACGAAGTATTCTGCATAAACATGAGCTGTCAGGTAGATTAGCAAAATGGGCTATAGAATTAAGTGAATATGAAATAATTTATCAACCTAGAACTGCTATCAAATCCCAAGTACTCGCCGATTTCGTAGCTGATTTTAGTCAAGAAATACATTTAGAGGCAGAAAAAGAGTTACAAGTTTTTAATGGTGCAAACCCGGGAATTTGGGTATTATTTACTGATGGTTCATCTAACGTAAAGGGGGCAGGCTTAGGAATTGTTCTTATACCACCTACGGGTGAAACAATTAGACAGGCTATAAAATGTCACCCTATAACTAATAATGAAGCAGAGTATGAGGCTGTGATTGCAGGTTTAGAATTGGCACTTGAACTTGGCATCAAACAAATTATAATCAAAAGTGATTCACAGCTCGTAGTAAATCAAATACTGGGGACTTATGTAGCCAGGGAAACAAGAATGCAAGAATACCTCGAAAAGGTACGAGAATTGGTAAGACAATTCGAAACTTGGAAGGTAATGCAGATCCCAAGAGATGAAAATGCAGAAGCAGATGCTTTGTCCAACCTCGCATCCGCAGCAGACGTAGCAAACGATGCAAATGCTTCAGTCGTGCATTTATTTCATTCCGTTCTCGAGCCTGATAAGAACGAGGTAAATTTTAATCATTTAACTTGGGATTGGAGAAACGAAATTGTTGCTTTTTTGCAGTATGGAACCATCCCTAATGACAAAACAAAGGCTCATGCATTACGCAAGAAAGCTGCCCGTTATTGTTTACACCAAGGAAATCTTTATCGAAAAATGTTTGGGGGACCTTTAGCAAGGTGTCTCGGACCTTCACAGACAGAGTATGTAATGAGGGAAGTACATGAAGGACATTGTGGAAATCATGCAGGAGGTAGGTCACTGGTAAAAATGCTGATACGAGCAGGATATTATTGGCCTAAAATGGAAGAGGAAGCCAATGATTTTGTATCTAAATATGACAAATGTCATAGATACGACAATAATATGCATAAACCAGCTGAACTGTTACACCTTGTTATAGCTCCGTGGCCCTTTATGAAATGGGGAAAGGATATCATAGGTCCACTACCTCAGGCAAAAGGTCAGGTAAAGTTTCTACTCGTGCTTACTGATTATTTCACTAAATGGGTAGAAGCAGGGGCGTTTAAACAGATACGAGAGAAATAAGTTTAGGACTCTATTTGGAGAAATATAATATGCCGCTTGTGGGGTACCAAAGGAGATCGTGTGTGATAATGGTCCACAGTTTATAGGAGCACAGATCACAAAATTCTTTCAAAGTTGGCAAATCAAAAGAATAACATCAACACCATATCATACAGTGGGTAACGGACAAGCAGAATCTACAATCAAGGTAATTATCAACAACTTAAAGAAAAGGTTGCAAAATTCAAAATGTAATTGGTCCGAAGTACTACCAGCTGTGTTATGGGCCTATCGAACAACGACAAAAACAAGTACGGGAGAAACAACGTTTTCAATGGTTTATGGTGCAGAAGCTCTGATTCTAATAGAAATAGGTGAACCAAGCACGCGCTATGTCCAAAAAACGGAAGACTTAAACAATGAAGAGTTACGGGTTAACCTCGATTTGATTGAAGGAAGAAGAGAAGCAGCATTAATAAGAATGGCTGCTCAAAAGCAAGTAATTGAACGATA